>PVIA01009597.1:0-59608 GCA_004024845.1 Tonatia bakeri
GGGGATCGACCTGCACCCTTTGGTGTGCAGGATGATGCTCCCACCAACTGGACCCCTGGTCAGGGCTGTTCAATCCAATTCTTAACCAGCACCAATTCTCACCAACAACCTGGGTTCACTCTACCTACACTAGACCCATTCTGACGATTTCCACACCTTGGGTCGATCCGACGCTTCTCACCTGCCTTCCTGGGAGGTCGAGGAGGGAACCACTGGATGTAATTCGGGTGTAAGCGGAAGCCAGTCCAGAAGCCCTGGGCAGGCCCTCAGTTCTGCTGGCAGTAGCCTGTGCGTGTCTCTGGTCGGTTCACCCTCCCAAGGTCCTCACCTCATTGCCGGCCCAGTTATCACTATACTTAACTCCACCGAAGAGCAGGCGGGGTCACGCGGCACCATCTCCTCCAGCTCCTCGTTCTCACTACCTTCCAACTCATCCACGTCCACGTCGACCCGTACCCCCTCTCCTCTTGGCTCAGGGCAAGGGGTGACTTTTCCCTCCACTCACCTCTCTCGTGCTCATTCCCTCCCTGTTCCACTTCCTGCTGGCGTGGACCCCTCGGAGGCCCGCCCGCTCTGTCCATTCCTTCCTCATGCTCTTAACCTGCTCCAGCCTGGGCCTGCTTGTTCCTCTCCCCCTGGGTGAGGCGGCAGTAGGGAGAGAAGAGGCTCTGGGGCCCGGTGCCAGTGACGTTCTGGTTCTTAGGTTAAACGGAGAGTTCACGGCACTTCACATGCCTTCTGTCGCAGGCATCCATCATTACATAACTGAAGAAGTCACAGTGAACGAGAATAGCTCTCCCCCAGCCATGCTGCCAGCGTCTCACTCCTCCCTTCTCAGTGAAGGTTGTTGAAGACCATGTAGCCTCCAATCTCGGACTTCGTTTCTTCTTTCCTCTTCGCACGGCCATTCCGATGACAAAGCCACGCGTGACCCCTACTGTGACACTTTGCAGTCTGCACCTCGCCTGACTATTCTGTTGCACTAATTAATCAGCTACTCATCTCCTAAAAGCCCTAAGGGCTGACCCTTTCCTCTCTCCTGCTTCTTTCTGCCCTGAGCTCTCTGACTGTAACTGCTGCTGTCTTCGGCGGCTCCTCTTCCACCGGGTGTGTGCACACCGTGATCCCCCAGAGTCCTGTCCTGGTGTCCTCTCTCCCTCCCTTTGGACTCCGTCAGCAGAACAAGGCTCGCCCATGACCTTGATTCCACCTACCCACACACTGATCTCCTGGCCACTCCTCTCTCCTGGGCCACAGACAGACCTTACCTTGAACTTCCAACTAGACGGCTCCACCGAGTGCCTCTCCTCTCACCGCCCGGGCCCTGGCCAGACTCATTCCTTGGCCGCCTTCAGTTTGCTCTCCTCGTGGGTGACAGTGCTAGGAGTCATCCAAGACTCCTGTGTTCTCTCACTTTACCCACATCAAATTGGGGGGCGACGTCATCCCCAGAGTTAGGGCCTCTGTTCATGGTCACGGTCTCCTACCTATCTCCCTGTCTCTAGCCTTCTTTCTGTAAGTCTGGTGCTGATCTTGCCCATGGGCAAAATGTACTGTGTTACTCCCCTGCTGAAATCCCTGAAATTCCTCCCTGTTACCACAGGTCTAAGTCCAGATGCCACCTGCCTCTTTGGTGACAGTTCCTGCCCTTGCCCTCCTTGGCTGCTGGCAGGTCCCGAGGACACCACGCTGTGCAACCTCTGCCTCTGCACGTGCTGCCCTTGTGCCTCAGACAGCCTTCCCCCGGTCCCCACCCTAGAGCTGCCTCTGAGACCCTCTTGCTTTCTCTTATGGGCAGTGGCACAGCTCTATCGTGGCACAGCTCAGTGGCTCAGATGGCTGGTCCTGGAGTTGTGTGATTGGGCCACATATCCTACAGCCCACTCTCCTCATCTCTGAGGGGAAAGTGAGGAAGCGTCTACCCCGTAGGACTGCTGGAGGGTTAATCGGGGTACTGTTAAGCCTCGTTCCAGTGCTCAGTACGTGGAGAATTCTTACGCTGTTGGGCCTTCATCAGCTAAAGGAGTCCTGTGCACCCTCACAGACTCAGGTCCATGGCCACCCGCTCTACAGAGATGTCCCTGACCTTCCGGACAGACTTAATGTTACCACTAGTTGGTCCTTGGACTATACTGATGAGTGTGAGTTTCTGCAGGGACACTGAACAGTGCTTGACTCCAGGGCCTGACACCGGAGTTAGGGTCAGACAACTCCCTCACTCATGCCTCACTGGCCTGTCAAAGACCGGCTCATGCAGTGTAATCAGGACCCAAGCCCGTGGGCCTGGAGGTGGACCCTGAAGACCAGGCCACATGGGACTAAGGCAAGAGGAAGGGCAGGACTTCTGGGTAGAAGTCCTGCCTTTGGAAATGGCATCTCAGCCACACTCTTGCAGCTGCCAATTCATGTTTAGTTACTTAAGGGCTATTGTGATTTTGGACAAGCTTTGATCCGATTTACTCATCTACAAACTGAAGCCATGGTGAAACGGCTGTTGCATTCTGAACTTGGGTTCTTAAATTGGGGGTAAAAGTTCATAGGTGCACCCCAATCCCTGAAGTGATCAGATGGACTAGCTGGGAATCAGGACTAGCGAGCCCAGTATGCACTGCCCACTGGGAGCCGTGTCTGCGGGGCGGAGCGGCAGCTGCCGCACAGGGTGTGTGTGTGAGTGTGCGCCTGTGCACCCTGGCTGGCAGGGCGCACCGGGTCTGCTGAGAGTTCCCTCACTGCTCTTGGCCCCAGCAGCTGGTCGTGGGTGGCTGCAGCTGGCCTGGCCAGCTTCCCTAACAGTGATCTCAGGGGGCAAAAGTCACGTCGCTGCAGTGCAGGCCAGATTTTGGGGCCTGCTAATAAGCATGGGAGAGGAGGCTTACAGACAGACAGGCAGCCTTTGTGAGTCCCCCTCGCCCTGAGCAGTTGCGAACCACCCCAAGGGCTGCTGGGACATTCTCATGCCTGGCTGGCTGGGGAAACAGCAGATGCCAGCCTTGAGTGGGTGCCCACTCAGGCCCCCCTGGCGGGGGTGCCCCAACAACTTGCCTGGGCTTTCTGCCTGGTCTCCAGGGTGCAGCAGGAGAAGTGGGGAGAGAACACTGGCTCTTGTCCATCGAGGGGGTCCCTCTGGTTGGCCAGCTCCTGTCCATCTTGCTGAGGGCTCCTTGATGTGGAGTATGTCCTCATGCGGGACTACAGGACCAGGAAGAGCTGTCCTGCCTCCTGTTGGCACTGCTCTGGGTCTGGCACTGGGCAGCCCAGTCCCAGCTGCCTCCTGCGGAGGTGGCACTAGCTTTGGCTTTACTGGCCCCTTGGGAATGCTGTAGCCTGCCTGTGGATGGCTCCTTTGGGACCACCTGCAGGATACCGCTGCCCCTATTCACCTACATGTTGGAGGTGCCAACACCACCCCAGAGGAGGCCTGGGTCGGGCACACAGCGCTCAGCTTGGTCTGCTCTTTCTCCAACACAGACCCGGGCCTCCCACCGGCCTGTCAAAGACGGGCTGGTGCAGTGTGGTCAGGGCCCGAGTTCGTGGGCCCCGAGGTGGGCCCTGAGGACCAGGCCATATAGGACTGAGGCAAGAGGAGGGAGGGATTCTGGGTAGAGGCACCTGCCCTTGAAAATGGCATCTCAGTTGCACCCTGCAGCTGCCAATTCATGCCAGCCAGATGAGGGCCACAGGGAGAGGAGGGCTGCCCCAAGGCCGCCCCAGGTGCTGCTGCCGCCTGCTAAGCTGCACCGTCCGCGCTCAGGCCGGCTGGCTGACTTGTCATCTTCGGTGTGGCCTTGTCGAGCGAAGGCACTGAAGCTTGCCTTCTCCTGATGACCTTCAGCAGAGAACCCCAGTCAGCCTCGGAGGCAGACATGTCCCCACATTCGCCCTGCCTCGGCCCAGGCCATCATAGCAGCAGCTGTAATTCTCTGTCCCCACAGATTCCCCGCCCGCTCCCAACAACCATGTTGAACAAGAGTCTTCACAGGAGAAGCAAAAGGGACTGTCTGGTCTGACAGCAGAGATGACAGGAGTCTGAACGGAGGGCCTCGGGGCTCTAATCGCTACAGATGCTGTTCTGGGAGCAGAGGTAAGACAGCTCCTGGAGAGCACTGGGGGGGCCACAGCACCCTGAGAGTAAGCGAGGGTGATACCCAGAAAACAGGAGGTCCTCCAGACCACTATCCCCTGGGTGGGCTCCAGGGCCTGCCAATGAACCAGTTGCTTCCCAGCTGCTGGGCCCTACTGTCTGGGCACGGCCTGGACTAACCTGCCCCGGGGTGTCCCACGCCCTGAGCGTGGATGGGGTGGCCTCTGGAAGCATGGATCCCTGGGTCTGCGCTGGGCCCTGACCCCCACACACGAGCTATTTTCTGCCTTGCGGCCCTGTAGCAGCACCCGTGGCCGACCCAGGGAGGCTGGTCCCAGAGGACAGAGCCTATTTTGTGCTGCTGAAATGATTAGTGGCGCTAATCACACATCCTCAGCCCAGACCCTTCTGGCCTACTTACCGCAGTTCTGAGTTTCCCAGCCCTTCTCCTCCTCTGGAGCCAGCTGCCCGGCTTCCCACTCCCTCTCCACCTCTCTCCTCAGGAAAGCAGACCCTGGGAGCTCCTGGGGGCACCAGTCTGCACCTCCAGGAACCCCCAAAAGCTTTAGAATCACCCAGGAGCTTCTACATGGAAATTACCCTGACCTTAAGATGACCCAGGCACATTCTATGCAAAGGTGTTAATCAATACAGAAGGAGGGAGAGGGTTCTCATGAGGCGACAGACTCGAGGGCCTTCCTTTGGGGAGTTGGCTGGGGAGGGGAGCCCGGGCGAATGGGAGGTGAAGTGGCCGAGGGGCGGGTCGGAGGCATGGTCCAGCTTTCTCGAGGTCGCAGGGAGGCATGCGTGAGTGCCTGAAGGTGGAGCTGTGTTGTCGGGGTGTGTGGAAGCAGTGACGAGGTGCCCTGGGCCTGGCACCTTCAGGAACGCGGACCAGCGGCTGACCTCAGAGCGCTTGTCTGGCTGCAGGTGAAGGCTGTGCCCACCCTCATCTGCTCACTAACAAATAGGCCTGGAGCACCTACTACCGACCAGGCCCAGCCCTGGGTGCCGGGCAAAGCAGACAGAAAAAGTATGAGACAGAGAGAGGGTGTTGGAATGAAAATCAATGGGGGGACCCTACTCTAGAATGGGGGGGGACCTCTCAGCAGTTGTGACATTTGAGCTGAGACGTGAAGAATAAGCAGGGCCCTGGCCAGTGTGGTTCAGTGGGTGGAGCCTCATCCCGAAAACCGAAAGGTCACCTGGAAAGGTCTCTGGTTTGATTCCCAGTCAGGGTGCGTGCCCGGGTCGTGGGCCAGGTCCCCGTCAGGGCACCTACGAGAGGCAACCGATGGATGTTTCTCTCGCACATCAGTGTTTCTCTCCTTGTCTTCCTCCCTTCCTTCCCCTCTCTCTAAAAATAAATAAATAAAACCTTTAAAAAAATGCAGGGGTGAGCTGTGGGAGTGGAGGGGTAGGTGGAAGCATGAATGGGGCCTCTGAGACAGGCAGAAATGGGGCTGAGGATGTCCGTCCGAGTACACAGGCCAGGTCGGGTGGGGCGTGCCAGATAGTGCGGGTTCGTCCCTGGGACCACGGAGAGGCGCCCCCTCCTGAGCCTGCTGCCCTCTGACTCTCCGCTGGCCCCGGCCCTGCTCTGCTCCCTGTGGCCGAGGCTGACCCCGCAGGCTGGCTTTCCCATGCTGTGGGCTCGCAGGCATGGGGCTGGTCTCAGCTCATGGGAGACGCCGGCAGGGGAGGGACCGGGAGGAAGAGGCCAGGGCGTTCCTTGCCATGAGCCCTGGCAGCATTTCTGACACTGGCTGCCACTCTTCTGGGTCTTCAGTCCTCAGTGAGTAGGTTCACGCCTGCCGGTGACCCAGGCCCCTGGGCCCTGTAACCCAGCCGCCTCCTTTGTCCCATCAGCCCAGGCTGTTAGTGGCTTCTTGCGGTCACTGGGCTCTGGGTTGCCCCATTTTTCCTGTGGCTTCTTAGCCTCCTTGAACTCCCTCTGTTTCAAACACTCATTGAACACTTACATGTGGCAGGTCCCCAAGTGACGCTGCTTCATTTGGATCTCTGCTAAGGTTCTGTGCATGAAGTGGGGTGTGCCCGTTTCATGTGTGGGAGACGGAACCACAGAGCGCCGAGAGTTTCTAGCTGGAATATCAGAGCGGGGTGCTGAACTGCGTTCTCCAGCCCCAGAACTCGAGCTGCGACTTCTCTCCTACAGGTCTGCACTGTCCGTGCGCCAGGCCCTGGTCATGGGCTGACCTGTCAAGATCCAGTTCTGTGCCTGGTTCTAGAGCAAGACTCTGGACTAACTCCCGGCCGCCCTGTGACGGATTCTGTCGTCTTGTGTCAGTCACTTAGTCATAATCATAGCGAGCTTCAGTTTGCCTGTCTATTACCTGGGACACTAAGAGAACTTAGTTCATAGGGTTTTTGTGGGGTCCATTGAAATGATGCATGAATAACACATACCACAGAGCCTGGCACGTTGTAGGCACTTGATAAAAGTTCAAGTTTATTCTCTTTTTATTTTTATAGCCCCACTCTGACCCAGGCGTCCAGCAGATGAAACTGGACAACTGGATCCCAAATCAGGTGGGGTGTAGGCTCCCCTCGAACCAGCAGTGAGGGCCGGGGCCTGAGGGCTGGTCTCTGAAGGTCCTCAGGTCTCTAGGCTGCCCTGTCCTTGGCTACAGCATTTCCCATGTCCTGGGGCGTGTCTCCCAGAAGTCTCACCCTGAGTCTTCTCTCTCCCTCTATGGTCTTCTGTCCTGTGGGGACCTCCTGTGGCCCTCAGAGGGCTTTCTAGACTGAATTAGGCCAAGAACCCCCAGGTTAGGCCCAGACTTTTGGGACAAGCTCTGCTTGTGGAGAACTTGAAGTGGTCTGTTTTATTCTTCGTTTTGAGCCTCAGCAAAATATGGAGTGCACGCTCGCGCGCGCGCGCACACACACACACACACACACACTTACACACTCACATGCACGCCACTAAAACCAATGACCTGGCAGCCAACCTCGGTGAATTGCTGAGCCTTGAACAATTTCAGCTGCCTGATGAAGATCCCAAATAATTTCCATTCTAATCTATGTTGCTTGACTTCTGAAGAGGTAATGGCCCCTTTGGTGACAGATTGTCCTTTCTGTACACAATTTATGGCTGTGTCTTTCCTTTCTGAACTGCTACAAAGTGTGGAGGAAAAACAGCCTTTGAATTGCTCCTCACTGCTCCTTGCGGAGGCATGGGGCTGCGGCTCCCAGCCAGGGCAGCCAGGGCAGGGCGGGGGGAGAGGCAGGGAGGAGACGGAAGGCGGCCTGAGCTGGAAACCCAAAGGGCAGTGGTGATAGGAACAGCGATATTAGCTCACACTTACACACTTCACAGCTGGAAAGCACACTGACAAGTACAACTTCTAGATAATCTTGTTACAACCTGACACTGTAGGAGAGATGGGATTTCTGTTTGGTGGCTTGTCCAGGGACACCCCTTCAGCTGGTAGAGGTATGGTCACAACTCAGACCAGGTCTTCTGACGGCCCTGCAGTGCTTCTGCTGGGGGCCTGGGGCAAGGAGGTAAGTGCAGTTGGCTCAGGTGGTTGGAACCTCCCGGCTGCATGGAATAGGACCCAAAGCCGCGTGTTTAGTCCTGGAGTTGGGTAATTCTCTGGCCTCAAGCTGCCACCCATCAGGGCTGGGTACGATGTCTGGGAGGTGGGACAGGCTCGGGGTAAACTGGTTCGTGGGAGTCTGTGCTCTTGGAAAGCAACTCAGAGTGAAGGCTTTGCCGAGCTGGGGAGCCCTCTGCCCTCTCTCTAAATGTAAGCTCCTTCCTCTCTGGGAACGGGGTTGGGACAACCGAGTCACGGCGAGAATTAAGTGAGATTGTATGAACGTGAAAGAGCTTTTTACCTGGTAAGGCCCCAAAGGAAGGTAAAGACATCTTATTTTACCTAGCATTGGGCCCACCTCCACCACCACCACCATCATCTTATAGGAAGGAGAAGATAAATAAATAAAAAACTATTGGGAGTATGGAGCGACCCCGAACCAGGTGGGGCTTCCTGGCCGCCACCCCAGAGACGCCAAATCAGACGGTCTCAGCGGAGCCCAGGAACCCCCTATTTCACAAGCACCCAGGGTGAGGCTGCTGTGGGCTGTCGGTGGATGCTACTCTGAGACATGCTGCCTTAGGGCCGTGGGACAGACACAGACCGCCTGGCCCTGGGGTTTAGTGGTGCTCACGAAAGCTGCGAGCCCCTGCACCGTGTGTGAGCAGTCTAGTGCCTTTGAAGGGGGGTTGGTCAGTGCTAGTGTGAGGTCACTGCCGGTGGTCCAGCCACCTCCACCCAAGGCCAAGGGGGTAGGAGTCTTCCCAGGGCTCTGGTCTTTCTCTGGTTTCAGCCACCAGACGTGAGAGCTTACAGGTCTGACATGCCAGTGTGGGGTTGGGGTTTGTGACAGAACTGGCAGTGTTAAGACTGAGGAAAGGAGTGTGTATTTACACTAACTTACCACCAATGGTCCACTTTTTAGACACCATTAAATCACCTTCCCCAGCTCTCAGAGAGGGTTGCTGCTACGCTGTCCCTGATGATTTTGAATTGTCCCTCGAGCTGCAGCTGGTGAGCTGCCTTCACCAGCTGGCTTTATAAAGGGCCAGGCTCCTTTTGCCACAGAAAACACGGGGTTCTGCGTGAAGAAGCCCCAAGCTAACGTGCGCCCAGGTCCAGGGGGGCCTGCCAGGGCTCAGTTTACTTTGCTGTGCGGAGTCAGGGGCTATGCTGCACATGAAACTGGCATGTGCTGATTTGCGTGGGGACTGGAAACTTCTTGGGGAAACTTACTGCAGCCACATCTAAGTTTGGGGTTCAGCCATGATGAGACGTGTTCAGTCAACTAAAAACGGGGTCCAGGCAGCAGGGACGGCCTGGGACCTGGCTGGTAGGAGGGTACAAAGGGCACTCAGGCTGACCTGACGCCCAGTTGGGGCTGATGGGGGTTCGGGAGTTTGGGCTGTCATTTGCGAGCCTCCAGCCCCACTACTGTGTGTGGGTGTGGGGGTTGGTAATGCTGGTTTTGTGGAGGAAAAGATTTTAGAGGGTTCCCTCAAATTCTGTAGCTGGGGGACCCCTGCAAGGTAGTGTAACTCAGAAGAAAAGGAATGGTGACAACCTGGGGTGGAACGAGGGTGGGTGGCAGCTGGATAACGGCCACTGAGGGCTTGGAGTGGTAGCAGGGCAGGTGGGGCGCAGTGAGCAGGTGGCTGGGCAGAGCAGAGTGGCGAAAGCAGCTTGGGCTGTGATCAGAGAGACTGTGGCAGGTGGTGTGCACTCCCAAAGGCAGCACATGGGAGTGGGGCCTGGAGGGGCTGGTCCCAGCTCTTTCATGGGGTGGGAGGGTGGGTGGTGTGGGGCAAGAAGACAGCACTGAGCTTCTCGTGAAGTGGGCATGGGCCCACCTGCTCGGGCAGTGCTGGTGAAGCTGCTATGGGCACCTCGGGATGGGTTTTCCTGCCAAGTCTGCCTGTGGTTCTCCTTTCCTAGCCCCTTCCCCATACAGAGAAGACTTGTTTTCTTTTGAAGTTACCTGTCCATTTTCGGAGGTTCTGGGCCGCCCGGCTCTGCAGTGCGTGGTCTGGCAGGTGTGAGGGACACAAGGAAACCAGGGAACTTGTTGCAGTGCCATCCCTTAAGGCTCAAGGCTCCAGTCTGACCCTCTTCCACCTCTGAGGGCGATTTCGTGATTCCTGCTGAATGACTTCCAGAGTGGTGTGCTATCTGGGGGACAGGAGCAGGGGAAAGAGGGCCCACGGCATCCTGCCCCAGCACTGGGACAGCCAGATGGGCGTTGGCAGGGGGCTGGTCCTCCAACTGAGTGAGAGCCCAGCAGATGTGGGGCTGCTGGTGGCATCGCAGCAGAGGCCAGGTCATCTGGAAGAGTGCTTGGAATCTCACGGTGTGCCTCTCTCTGCGACATCAGCCTTGAGGCCGCTGCTGGCAAGGGCAGTGGGCCTGACGCGCCGATCTGAGCTGGTGCGGCCAAGCCCAGGGTCTCACAGCTACTGAGGGAGGGGCGTGAGGCTGTGTGGTGAAATGATCCACCCGTCATCCTCTGTCAGAACTACAACCTAAGTGCTGACTGACGGGTCTGCTGACACGGGGATGAGGGGGAGAGGGCCTTGCATTCTAGCAGCTTTTTCCCCAGCCAGAAAGGAGCAGGCCCTTTAATGTCCGTGACTGATTTGTGTCACATTTTAAAATCAAGTTTTTGTCCTGTGCCTGGCACAGTGTTTGGTATTGTGGGGAGAGAGAGATGAATGAGACTGTCCCTGTCTTTGGGGACATTGGCGATGATGGAGAGATGTGGTGTTGTCATGTGCAAAGGCCTGTGCAAAGGCCATGACCCCTTCAAGGGGACCTGGGGGGGTCTTCACAGTGGTGGTGACCATTTGAATTGGACACCAAGTTTGCCAGAGGGAAGTCTCCAGGGAGACAAGTTAGGGGACCCACCTGCAGATCCAAGACAGGTGGGCGAAAGTGTCTACAGTGGAGTTCGGGGCAGACCTTGCTTCCCAGGGGTACTGGCTGCGTGCGGAGTTGGACCCAGACTTGGCAATGAAGTTACCACTTGCTCACTGGCACCCCGCTGTGCGAGATTTTCAGGCATGGTGTTAACTCTCCCAAGTGTGTCTATAGTCCGGCCTTCCTCTGTGTCATGATGGGAACTTCTCTGCAGGTTAGTGCATTTCCAGGCACCTCCAGGGAGGCACTGGAGTGAGGGGGGGACTTGGAGGAGGCACAGGCATGGCTTTGGGTGCAGGGAACTGCCAGGCTGAGGGGCAACGACCCTGTGTGCTGTGTGTGTGTGTAGGTGAGAACGTGAGTGTCTGTGTGTAAAATCCAACCTGCCTTGAGACGGCCCTCCTTCCACCTTCCCCGCAGCCTGGGCTCATGCCTGGCCGTGTCGGTTTCCAGCGAAGGGGTTTTAAGTGTCGGCTGCCATCAGACCTTGCGTGACAAAGGTGTCTTTGCTCCACAGGAGGGAGTCTGTGTGAGTCCACGGTGTTGATAGCAGCAGCTTCACTGGTGGGTTCCATGCTCCGGGAGGGCAAGTTGTTACGTGTCCTGATGAGTACTTGTTTGGGAGCTGGGCTCAGAGGAGGCTCTGAGAGGGCTTGGCTGCTCGAGTTCCTTCATTCCCTGCCTCCTAGGCTCATCTTCTGCCACGTGCCCTGGGGTCCAGTCGCCCACAGATCTCTCTCACTCCTCGGTGCCTCTGCTTGTGTGGTTTGCGCTGCCTGGAAGGGGCTTCCCCTGCCCCCAGGGACAACTCCTACTCATCCTTCCACATGCACGTCAAATGTCACCTCCTCCAGGAAGCCTTTCTTGATACCCCTCACCTGGGTCACATGGCCCTTCTGTGCCCCCCCACTCCGCTGAGCTTCCATCATGGTATGAGTGCAGTTGGAACTTGTAGCCATTACTCGTTGCTTTACTTTTCCGTCTGTCTTACTACACTGAGAATTCCCGGAGCGCAGAGACTGTGTTTCGCTCGTCTCTGAATTCCAAGTGCCTAGAGTGTGACTGAGCTGAGTTGTCACTGCAGTGCTTTCTCCATCCCAGGCACCATTTCTCTCCCGTTAAAAGAGGAGCATCTGCGAGCACTGTGAGGTTCGAAGAACGCTGAAGCATGTGAAACAAGCCAGGGCGCCTGGAGCACGGAGTGTGGAGCAGCAGCTGTGAGATGGGGCCGGAGAGGAAGGCGGGGCTGGGTCGTGCAGCGGCCTGTAAGCCTAGGGAGAGGGTGCAGGTATTAAATTCACTGATGCATCTGATGGGCAGGCCGAGCATGTAGCAGACCCAGAAATGCTAGGTGCTGCTCCTTCTAGTATTTCGGGAGAGGCTAAGCACTCCCCTTCCAGAGAGAGGGAGGGCAAATAGATCAAAGCTGTAGGGAAAGCAACTGAAATGATCAAGGACAGGGAGTGATGAGGTTCTTAAGTCTGGAAAGATCAAGTCTGACGGGACGAGATGCAAGGTTAGCTGATCATGAGAGAGAGCGTGTCTGTCGAAGCCCTGACGTCCTAGACCTAAATTCCTCCTTCTCCTCTGCCCCCTAAAACCTGACAGGAGATCATTTAGGAGAGCTAAAGGGAATTCCGCTTTGCCAGTGAATAGTATAAACTTATGCAACTCTTTGTTCCCAGGAGGCGTTGCTGGAGCTGAACACATAAATAACGTCAGGAAGGGTTTACAAATCCAAAGATTAAAGTTCCCTAATGAGCCGAGGAGTGGAGTTGGCTCCCTGGGACGCGGCCCTTAATGTTGCATCCATCCCCCGGACCGGCTCCTTTTTCTCCTGTCAGGGAAGGAATGCATCGGACCTCCCAGACCTGAGAGTTAGCTGCACGATTTTGGTGTCTTCGGCCAGGAAGCCTCACTGTCAGGGAGGTGCGCCTCTCGGAGGGCATGGCAGGCATCTGGGTGTGCCTGTGTGGGGCGGTCTCCCAACGGTGCCCTGCAGCCTGTGGTAAGGAGGCTGCACTGGGTGGGGAGGGCCTGGCTGACAGGAGGGGAGCCAGATGTAATGAGAAACCGCAAGTTGGAGTTTCTGCACTGTTTCTCTTATTGTGGTAAAACGCACACCACACGAGATCCACCGTTTGGCCACTATCACAGTGTACCATTGCATGGCACTTAGCACACTCATGACGCTGTGTGCCCATGACCACAGTCTGGTTCTGGGACATTTTCATCACCCCAAGAGGAAACCTCATGCCCTCAAGTGTTTCCCGTCGTCTCCGTCCCCAGCCCCCGGCGACCACTAACGTGCTTTCTGATGCTGTAGAGTTTCTGGAGTTAAGTTTGCTTCCCCGGCCTCCATGGCTGACCAGGCCCTGCCCTGTCTCTCGCCCCATCTGGGTCCATTTGCCCCTCTGGCTGTGACTGTCCAGCCGTCTTGCCTTCGGGCTCTTTACAAACATGATTTTTGGGCCTCACGGCTTGTGGTCCAGATGAAACCTCCTTCCTGCCTGATTCCAGCCTGGGCTCTGAGGCCTCCCCTGCCCCCTGTGCTGGAACGGGCCTCCAAGCTGCGGCGCAGCTGGTCTGGCCTGGTCCTGAGACGGGAGTGTGTGTGTGAGTGTGCGTGTAGGGATGTGAGTGCAAGTCCTGGATAGACTGCAGAGTCCGTGTGCTGTGCAGGTGGAGAATTATTAGGCACTCCAAGAACGCCCTTCACCCAGTGAGCCCCCACAGGACTGGCTGCCTCTCGGAATCCCATCAAGGCTGGAGCCCGTCTCCAGGGAAGTAACGAAAGACACCCAGAGCCTGGAGTTCAGTCAGAGGAGGGGAGCGCTGTGGCTCGCAGACCTAAGGGAGGGAGAGTCCACAGTATCAGATTTCTCACTGTGGCAGTTCGGGTGCATTTTTTGTGTGCCCGCAGCTGAGAGGGTGGTGGGTGGGAGTGGACAGTCTTCCTGGACCCTGTGGTTCCTGCAGACTCCACCATCTTCCCAGGCTGACTCGAGGACCCAAGGGTGAGTGGGGAGGAACTCTGGAAAGGAGTGAATCGCTGTGAGTCAGGCAGGATATTCTCACCCTGGTAGTAGATGTGAGGTCTCTAGCTCTGGGCCGCCCATTTCCAAACAGCACATGTGACAGGCCTGCGGGCTGGCCAGTGGTCCCAGCCACTCCTTTAGTCACTCACTCACTCATTCATTTACTTATTCACTCAAGGTGTAGGTCTGCACTATCCAACGTGTAACCCCCACCCACATGCAGCTCTGGAGCACTCGGAACTAGTCCAAACAGAGACATGCCATAAATGCAAAATACACACTAGGTTTCAAAGACCTGGCACAAGATGCAAACATCTCATTAATAATTTAAAAAATATTGGTTACATGTTGAAATGATGGTATTTTGGATTATTGGGTTAAATAGAATGCATTGCAAAAGTTAATTTTGTCTATTTTTTGTCTGTTTTTATTTTTTGTGTGGTGACTACTGGAAATACTGTGATTTCCTATGTGGTTCTCATTCTGTTCCTGCTGCACAGGGCTGATTTGATCACATCCGTCTCTCTGAAGAGCAGGAGGCTGTGATCCTGTCTGGTCTCGGTTGAAAGAGCAGGGCAGTGTGCAGTCTGCCCCTTGAATAATATTGCAGGAGGCGGTGCTGGCCCACAAGTCCCCGCGTAGGGCCTGGGCACCGGAACCTTGAGTGGATATCAAGATAAGCTTCTCCGAGGGACTGAACATGACCTTCGTGATGGATACAGGCACTGAAGCTGTTCGTTATTTGTGCCGGCTGGTTTGTGCTTCTGTGCATCCTCCCCCTGTGGGCCCAGGAACTGAATACACGACCCCGTGCCGTAGGAATTCATGTGACCCACCCCTCGAGTGTGCTTGTGGACCTGAGTGTGCCCGTACGTGTTCATGAGATGCAACTGTCTTTCCATCTGGGAAACCCACATGGCTCCCTTGCTTTGTTTTCTCTGGCTGTAACTTTGGAGGCGGTGGCAAACGGAGATGAGATAGGAACATCCTGGTACAATGCCTCTGAAGGCTTTCTGCTGTAGGGCATGCTCGCCTCACACTTCAGAGCCCTGGCCTTTGCCCTCTGCTCGGCTCTGATCTTCGGCCCCAGGGCGGGTCCCACCTGCAGCACACAGCCCAAAGGCGGGGCAGGCCTTTTGGCGGAGGATGCGGAGATCGGAGGCTCCAAGCAGCGCGCACACAGGTGAGCACTACCGGGGCAGCCTCGGTGTCTGAAAGGCTGCAAGGCGGGGGAACAGGCCTGGGCCTCTGCACACGGTTCTGCACGACCCTAAGGCGTCACAGTCACTCACACTTTCCTTCAACATTGCAGACGGACATGTGCTGTCTGCTCCGCTTGGCGAGGAGGAAACTGAAATGAGTCGAGCGTGCTCCTTGCCCTCAAAGCATTCTGCTGGGAGAGAAAATTGAGTAAAAACTAAGTGCGATTTAGTGCCGCCGCTTCTGGGAAGACGGAGCAGATGTACCTCTCCCTATTCCTCCTGCTGAGCATAACGGGAAACCCCAGATATTCACTATGTGTGAATCAAATGTGAGGAGACTGAAGGGTGAGGAAGGCAGATGCACGATTTAAGGCTCTTAGGACCCAAGAAAAGACACAGTGGGGAGTTCCCGGGGTTTTCTTCTTGCCTTGTCTACCCAGACTTAGAGCTGAAGACACCGGCAACTTAAACAAATCAACAGGTGCAAAGGAATAAAAGACCCCCACGAAAGCTTGGTCTCTGACTAGAGGACCTGAAAAGGGGTCCCTGGCAAGACAGAAAACTTTTATTTAAAACATTTTTAAAATCCTCATCTGAGGATATGCTTATTGATTTGAGAGAGAGAGAGAGATATCAACTGGTTGCTTTCTGACCTGGGATTGAACCTGCAACCTAGGTATGTGCCCTGACCAGGGATTGAATCCAGAACCTCTTGGTGCACAGGACAATGATCCAACCAACGAGCCACCTGGCCAGGGCGAGACAGAACACTTGTACACAAACCCACAGAAGAGAGCGCAGCTGCTCCACCAGCGCAGGCTGCGTGGGAAAGCCTAGACCTTTCCGCTGCCATGAGGCCGTCCTGAGAGCCCGTGTCAGGCTGCAGCGGTGTGGGAGAAGTCCTGTGAGCAGTGAGAACTTCCCTCACTGCCCAGTGGCCACAGCGTCACCCCCTCACTGTGGTGTCAGGAGAGACCGCCTAGAGGATGGAGGAGGCACTCCACTGGTCCTGCTGGCCAGGGTGGTTTCCGGGGGGCCCTGGTGAAGAACACGGACTCTCAGCCCCACCTGCAGTGATGACATGTCCCTCCCCACCTGCACGTCCAGGTGAGGAGCCTGGACTCCACCCCCCAGCAGGAAAGCGGCAGGGCCCCCGTCCTCCTTCTAGAATGGTGTTAGAGCAACAAAAACCCCCCAGTTTGAACGGAAAAGAGAGAATGGGCTGAAAAACGAACAGTCAGGGACTTGTGGGCGCTGATGAAGGATCTGACATTTGTTCACGGGTGTCCAGGAGAACAGGAGAGAGAACGTGGGTGAAAGAGTAGCTGAAGAAATAGAAGCTGAAAACTTTCTAAATTTGGTGAAATTTGAATCCTCTAGATTCAAGAAGCTGAGTGAACCGTAAGTGAAAAAAGCCAATCTCGAAAGGTCACATCCTGTAGGACATTTTATAACATTGTAGAAAATTACAGACGTGGAGGGCAGCTTAGAGGTTGCCAGGGCCTGAGGGGGGTGGTGGGTGGGACGTGGATGTGTCTACGTAAGGGCAGTGCAGGGGACCCTTGGGGTGGAGGGTTCTGAGCCTTGATTGTATCAATGTCGGCATTCTGGTTGGCGTGTTGTAGGGTGGTGTGTGCAAGCTGTTACCATTGTAGGAAGCTGTTTCCAAGGGATCTCTCATTGCTGCATGTGAACTGGCAATGATCTCTGTCAAAATTAAAAGCTTTATTAAAGCAAACAGCTATAATTCAGTTTGATAAGTACTATCATAAAGTTATGTATACAATTCTCTGGAAGCCCCGCGGACGGCTCGGTGACTTCGCAGAGCATCCGTGCACAAGCAGGGTCTTGGAGAGAGCACTTCACGTCTTTCACTTGCTTTCACCTTCTACCCAACTGCCTGATGGGGACGCCGCCGTTTACTGACTGAAGGGTAGTAAAAGCCAGGCACTACGCTAGGGGCTTGATGTGCATGATTAGAAAAATCCATACAAAATTTTGGCACACAGGCACTATTGCTTACAGATAGGAAGATCCTCAGGGAGGCTCAGATGCTTCACCAAGGTCACCAGATGGCACATGGTGGCGCCGGGTTTCCAAGTCTGCGCTGTCTCAGACCGGTGCCTAGGTCTCCCACGAGAGGTTTCTTTTGCTACTTGTTTAAAAACTACTATTTCTTTTTGTTCTTTTTTCTTCTTTCTCGTGTGGCTCCTTTTGGGCTAATAAAGTATTTTTAATTTATCTTTTCTATTTACTTTATAGCAATATGTATTTTTTAAAAAGTCTTTTGTCTAGGAATTATAATATGCATCCTTAACTTAATCACTGTCTACCTGAAACTGATATTGTATTATCCTTTGTTTAGTGTAAGAATGTTATACAAAAAGTATAATTCCACTTACCCCTCAAGTCCTTTGTTCTGTTTTCATATATTTAATTCCACTCATTTGAATACCCCGCAGCACATTATTATTACTTTGCTTCAGTCAATTTTCTTTTAAAGACTCTGAGGAAAAGAAGGCTTGAAAACATTTGCTATTGTCAGTGCTCTTCGCCCCTTCCTGTGGGTTCGAGTTTCCACCTGGGATCAGGTCCCGGCAGCCTGAGCAGCCTCCTGTAGCATTTACTGTGGGGCCGGTCCGGGTGTGATGAATTCCTTCTGCTTTCAAGGATCTGAAAATGTCTTTATTTTACCTTCCATTTTGAAAGATATTTTCACTAGATAAAGAATATCTGAAGTTTTTTTAATCCTCCCAGCACTTTAAAGTTACCCTTATATCATGTTCTGTTCTCTGTTTTCTGGGATAAGAAGTCAGCTGCTATTCTTGTTGCTCCTTCCCTGTTGACAATATGTTTTTTTCCTCCAGTTGCTTTAAAATTTTTTCTTTATCTTTATTTTTTTTCCAGCAATTTGATTATGCTATACCTCAGTGAGGTTTTCTATTTCTCCTTTGTGGATTTTGCTGAGCTTGGCAAATGTTTTATTCAAGTTTGGAAAAATTTTGCCTGATATTTATATCATTTTCTTCCTGACAAAAATAAAGGCTGGATCGATTTTTTTATGCCCCCCCCCCAATCAAGTTACAATAAAGCTTAGTATGGCAGCATTATTGATTCTGCTCTCATTTCCATTTTTGATATTTTGTCATCATGGATTTCTTCTGACTTAATTTTTATATGTTAAGATACTGCATTATAGTCTTTTGATTATGGAGTTTCTTGGGTATCTCCTTAAATTTTATACCCAAAGCAAGTGTCTCTACTAATTTCATCTTAGTGGCCTCCTTTTCTCATAGTTACTTTTTAAAAATCATTTTTATTGTTACTATATGATAGTTGTCCCAAGTTTTCCCCCTTGCCCTCCTTTGCCCACCTCTCTCCCCACTCCCACAGTCAATCCCCACACCGTTGTCCATGTCCATGGGTCATTCATACACGTTCTTGGTCTAGTCCCTTCCCCTTCTTTCCACCATTATCCCCCACCCCCTCGGGTCACTTTCAGTGCGTACCATGTTTCCGTGTCTGTGGTTCTATTTTGTTCAGTCTCGTAGCTGGGGGGAGGGGAATGACGGGGGAAAGAAGGGGAAGGGTCATCCAGAGACATGTGTTAAGGTCCCATGGACAAAGACATCGGGAGGAGTAGGATTGAATGTGGGAGGTGGGGGTGGGTAGGGTGGGGAAGAGTAATGGGGGGATAATGGGGATGGCTGTAATTGAACAACAATAAAAAAAGGAAAAAAGCTTTTTAATATCTGTGTTGACTATAGGTCTATTTATATTGACTATTTTATTTCTTAATTATTTTTCACATCTTCCTACATTTTTACATGTCCAATAATATTTGATTGTTTACTGAACATTATGGATGTTACATTCCAGAAACCATGGATTCTGTTTTTTTTTCTGCATAGTGTTAAGTTTTGTTTTATAGAGTGGTCAGTCACTGACAGATCACCTCCACTTGTGAAGACTTGGTTTCTGGCTCTTCTAGGATGGCTTTATTTCAGTTTTCCCCAAGTTGGGGGCTCAAATGTCATCTCTACTCCTAAGGTAGGGTCTCTATGGGGTTTTAATAGGAAAACTTTGGGATTTTCCAAAGACCCCTATATTTGGCGAGTTTGAACCCCGAACTCTGTGTCCTCAGACTGAAGCAGTTACTGAAATGTCTCACTACGGACTGAATGTTGTGTCCTCCTTGGGTGCACACACTAAAGCCCTAACCCCCCGGTGGGCGGTGTTAGGAGGGGGAGCCTTCGGGAATCAATTAAGTCATGACTCTGGAGCCCTCATGAGTGAGACTGGTGTCCTACGGGAGGGGAGGAGACTGCAGCTCTTTCTCTCTCCACCACGTGAGGGCACGGCGAGAAGGTGTCTGCCAGCCAGGGAGAGGCCTCTCACCAGGGACAGAACAAACCAGCACTTGATCTTGGATTCTAGCCGTCAGACCATGGGAAGTACATTTCTGTTGTTTAAGTTGCCCAGCATATGATACTTTTGTGACAGTGGCTGAGCTAGCTAAGACAATCCTTTTACCTCTTTTAGCCTGCAAGTTACATAGCTTTCTGCTGGATTTCTTAGGACCTACTCAGCGCATGAGCACTTCAGAAGTCAGCTAAAATTTTGAGGATGGTTTTTTATAAATACATCTTTTGAAAAATTGTATTTATTGATGAAAGAGAGAGAAACATTGATTTTCTTGTTCCACTTATTTATGCATTCATTGGTTGCTTCTTATATGTGTCCTGACTGGGGATTGAACCTGTAACTGTGGTGTATCGGGGTGGCATTCTAACTGAGCTACCTGGACAGGGCATTGAGAATAGTTTGTATGCATATTTCTCGGCTCCCCTTACTTTCTCCTCTTACTTTCTAGCCACTTGGACAATGCTGCCTTCTAATTTCTGACTTTGCAGCCCAGTGAGTCTTGCTTTCTTCTTGAACCCTGTTTCCCACGCGCCACGTGGGCTGGGGATGCCTTTATGAGGAGCATCAGTTAAATGCAGTTATCATGCAGGTTGTTTCCTACTGTGTGTAGAATTGTGTCTCCCAAAGTCCACGTGTTGAAGTTCTAACTCTTAGGACTTCAGAGTGTGACCTTATTTAGAGACAGGGTCTTTAGAGAGGTGATCATGTTGAAACGTGGTCATTACGTGGGTCCTCGTCCAATGGGACTGTCTTTTTTTCTTTTAAAGGGAAGATTTGGACACAGACGCACACATGGGGAGAGCTCCATGTGAAGATGAAGGCGGGATCTGGGGTGATGTTTCTACAAGCCGGGGTGCCGCAGACGGCCAGCAAGCCGCCAGAGTTGGAGAGAGAGACCTGGAACAGATTGTCGTAGCCTCAGAGGCACCCAGTCCTGCCTCACGCTTTGGTGTCTGTTGATCAATTATGCCAGCACCATTTAATAATAATAATTCTCACTACTTATTGATTTGAAGTTTATGTAACTATATTAAAATTTTATGTGTAAATAGATCTTTACATAAAATTTTCTTGTGTCAGTATTATCTTTGAATGTTGTTTCTAGCATTTTAATGTGTTTTAATACTTTACAGTGCTGATCCCTCCTCCATTATTCTTATTTTTCAAAATCTTTTTATTATAAAAATAAAACCTATCAGATAACCCATTTATATATAAATTTTAGAGTGACATTTAAATTTATAAATTAAATTTGGTACGGAATTGTCCTCTTTGCAATGTGGATTCATTTTTTGGGGGAATATGTTCTGTCTCTCCTTTTATCCAAGTTTTTTCTAATTGTACTGTCGATTTCCTCCTTCATCCTGTAATCACTTAGAGAATATTTTACAGTTTCCGGTGGTTCTGTTGTCCATGCGCATCTTCACCGGCTTTCCGGCCTCATCATAGTGTGAAACAGAGAATGAGGGTGGTCGTTTTTGCTTTTTTTTAAACATTTATTTTATTTTTGTAAGACTTATTTATTTACCTTTAGAGAGGGGAAGGGAGGGAGAAAAGGAGGGAGAGAAACACCAGTGTGTGGTGGCCACCTGTGCGCCCCCTACTGGGGACGTGGCCTGCAACGCAGGCCTGTGCCAGGGACCCTTTGGTTCACAGGTTGGCACCTGGCACTCAGTCTGCTGAGCCACACCAGCCAGGGCTAATTTTAGCTTTTGAATAAATTTTTGAGGTTTTCTTTAGTGCCCATTATATGGTCAAATTTTATACATTTTCATGGACGCTGGAAAAAGAAGTGTGTTTTCTATAAAGTGCCAGGTTAAATGAAGAATTTAAATCAATCTTCTTAATTACGTTATTTAGATTTTTCTTTTTTATTATTTGTTCTATCAAGGCCCTAAAATGTGTGTCAAGAAACCTTACACTTCTAATGTATTCCTGCCAACTTCTCCTTGTATTCATGTAGCGTTTATTTCATGTATTTTGATGCTATGTGGTTCAAAACATAGAAGTTTTATACTATTTTACCTGCACTGTGGATTTTGCCCTTTAGCTATAAAATATGAGCCCTTTATCTTTTATTTCACACAGCGTCGAGTTCTGCTTTAATATTCACCCTCGGCTCTGCTTTCTCTTGGTTCACAGTAGCCTGATACACGCTTGTTCATTTTTTATTTTTACTGTTTCTGTGTCACTTTAAATGTATGTCTTGGAGATGATTTATTATTGGATTCTTTTAAAAATCCAATCAGAATGTCTTGATTTTAGAAAGGTGAGTTTCTCACATTATTATTTATTATATCACAGTAGGTTTTGTTCTACTTCTGTCATCTTATTTTTATTGGCCATTTAAAAACATCCTTTGTTTTATTTTTTGTAAGTTAATTAGCCCTTCTTTTATTTCCTTCTCTACCGACTACCCTTAATTAAAAGAACATACTTGCCCCTAACTTTTATTATCAATGTCAATTAAGTACTATCTAATATGCAAATACCTAACACTATCAACATGATCTAATATTGTCTAATGCCTTCTTGTATATTATTAGAAATTAGCATAGTTTACTTCCCCCCATTAATTATTCTCTTACCTGGAGTGTGTGCCAATTGAACCTGTAATGTGTAAACTAGTTACTTATGGTGTATTTACTACTGTTGTTTTACACTATGCCTTGTATTTGTGGCTATTTTTGACATTTCCTTTGTTTCGGAACTATATTGAGAGCAGATGTTTTCCAGTTTCAATATTTACTCGTTTTTTTTTATAGCATGCCTTCTTCATTGTTGAGAGCTTTATTTTATTTCTTTTTGTCAGCTCTTTTGTTTTTAACCAGTTTTTATTTCCTTCAAAAAGATGTTTGCGAGTGATGATTGTTTTGTATCCTCGTCTATGTAAGAGCGTTTTCTGCTGCCATCGCGCGTGAAGAGCAACCGGCACAGCGTTTTCAGGTGGCACCTCTTTTCTTTCTAAACGTCGCTGTTGTTCCGTCGTCTTTGGCATTTAAATCTAGGAAGTACATTCCGAGGCTAGGTCACTCTCTTTCTGGGACAGATACTTTATTTTCCTTGACTAGATTTTATACGATTCTTCGTTTTGTTCTTGACATTGAGCATCCTCGCTCAGGCATGTCTCTATCGTTCTGTCATCCGCGGTGACTCCGCGGGATCCGGCGCCTCCAGGCGTCTTCCCAGCAGGAGCGCGCTCCCAGCCCAGCCTCGGCCACCGCAGGTCCGGGGGCGCCGGGGGTCCCCTCCTCTCGGGAACTGACCGCGCACGCTCGCGTCCCCGACCCCTTCTCCGGCACGTGTTCCCTCTGAGTCTCCGTGTCTTTGGGCTTTTCCCTCTGCAGTCAGACTGCGTGACAGCACTCCAGTCAACGGTGAGCCACACGTGTGTGCGCAGGGAACGGAGAACCACACGTGTGACAGCGACCCTGCGACGCTGTGCCGGAGCGAAGAGTCTGCACCATGGTGACGCCGGGGTGCAGGTCCTGCGTGGGTGTGTGCGCCCCGCCTGCCGGCCCCTGCAGCCACGTGCAGGACGCGGTGCCAACGATACACGGTAACAAACGGCCACGCGACTGGCTTCTGTGCTGCCTCTACTGCACTGTCATTGTCGTTGTGAGCGTACTCTTCCTACTTCCAAAACGCAGTCTGTCGTCCCACAGTGTGCATGCCACGCCAGCAGCGGCCGCAGACGTCTGGGTTTACCGCGTCTCTTGTTTGCATCCTTTTCTCTCGTGTGGCGTGTAACCTGGAGTGTCTGCCCAGTGGTGTGCTGTGCAGGCTTGTGACCCGCGAGCGACAGGCTGCACCGCGTACGTAGGTGTGGGGCGTGCCGTGCCATCCAGGTTTGTGTGAGTGCGCTCCGAGATGTCCGCACGACAAAGTCACGTAATGACACATTTCTCGGGACACGTCCCCGCTGTTGAGTGTCCCCCGACTGTATTAGAAAAGGCTTCTGGTGCATGTATTTCATAGTGCTATTTTTCTAAAGTAGAATCAGGACTGCTTTTTATTTCTTTCTGTCTTTGTTTAATTCTGATGCCACACTAAAAAATGCCCTCCAATTTCTCTTTTATTTCAACATTTTAATGGATTATAATGTATACGGCATATAGAATGTAAGTTATAAACCACGACAGTGAAACGAGAACTCATGACTGACGTGGAGCATCTTTCCACAAACTATTTGCCATCTGTGTATATTCTTTGGTGAGGTGTCTGTTAAGGTCATCATTTTTTAAAAAACTCAAGGGTTTGGTTTCCTATTGTTGGGTTTTAAGAGTTCTTTGTAGTTTGCATGATAGCCCTAATAAGATGGTCTTCTGCCAGCATTTTCTCCCGGTCCGCGTCCTGTCTTCTCATTCCCTTCGTAGTGTCGTCGGCAAAGAGGAGTCCTTAAATTTTAATGAAGTCCAGCCTATCGATTCTTTATTTCATGGATCATGCCTTTGGTGTTGCATTTAAAAAGGCACCACCATATTCAAGGTCATCTGGGTTTTCTCATATCTTATCTTCTAGGAGCTTTATAGGTTTGCATTTTACATTTAAGACTATAATCCATTTTGAGTTAATTTTTTGAAAGGTGGGAGGTCTGTGCCTAGATTCATTTTTGGATGTCTGTCCAGCTATTCTAGCACCATTTTTGTCATTTCCTCATCATATTGCCTTTGCTCCTTTGCCAGAGATCGATCGATCTATTTGTTCATTATTTCACCAATGCCATGCTTTGTTGATTACTGTAGCTTTACACTGTATTAGCGTCAAGTAGTGTCAGTCAGTCCTCTTTAGAATAAATTCATTGATATGCACTAAGATTTTGGCTTGAAATAGGTCAAAGTGGGAAGAGTTGACATCTTGACAATATTGAATATTCCTGTCCAGGAAAATGGACTATCTCTGTGTTTACTTAGTTCTTTGATCTCTTTCATCAGAGTTTGGTAATTTCTCTAGTGGATCCTGTGATGTTCATATTTTATTTCTGCTGATTCTTAATCATGGTGGCTTATTTCATTATGGGTTTGGATAAAATTTTTGGACCTCAGTTTAATAGAAGATCTTCATGTTCATTCCCCCCAGTGAATACATATGGCCACAGTTTAGTGCCTTGGTGTGATGCAGGTACAAGCATTTAGTTACAAAGTAATCCTGGCTTTGCACTGGTCAGTTCCCCTCACCTCAGGCTACTGCTGCCTCTCCCTGCGTCCCCCACTCCTCTGTAGATTCCTTTTCTTGAGAACTCAAAATGCCTTAAAAGTTGATTTTTATAATTCATCCAGGTCTAGTTCATTACAATGCTGGAAGACTTGTAATTGTTTCTGTATTTTATTCATTTTCTCTTTCCATTTCATTATCTTTTAAATCTCAGTTTCTTTTCCTTCTGTTTTGTAAGAGCTAATGACTTGTTACATTCTATCGAGGATGCAAAGTTCCAGAAATTTTCTCCTGGTGCCTGGAGGTGATCTTTCAGAGCTAAATTCTTCCTGTGAGTCTTAGATGCTCTTCTGTTTCTCTTGTTTAGCAATTTTCTTTCATTGGATTAGTTTCCTGTATTCATCTTCAAACAAATTAAAATCTGTATTATTTATTTGTTAACGATTTGTGGATAGATATTTCCCTGTTTTTGTCCACGTGAGGCACAATCTCTAATCCTCACTCAGACCTAAAATTATTGCCTGTGTTTGTGCATACAATCTCTAGTCTAACTGCCAAAGTCTAGTAATAATTTACCTAAAAGGCATCTATTTTCTCCCGCTATTTTCCTTGCTCCCTGTAAGCCGAATGGATGGAACACATTAAAAGGACATTCCCTAGCTGCCCTGTGCTTCTGATGAGAAGCTCCTAAGAGTTCTTGCTGAAGAGACTAGAAAGGTACAAGGTGTTAGGTTGGGGGCCAATGGCAGGGGAAGAGATCAGGCAACAGTTCTCTGGTCTAAACCCCGATCAGCCCCAAGGGTTGGCCCCTCAGGCTCATGCTTGGCGTGGCCTGGGTTCTGAGCCTCTGAGTCAGAGGGCTGACCGTGGGGGAAGCTCGAGATACCTTCCTGTGTTAAAGAGGAGGCTTGGCTTCATGGGGCACATAACCATTTTTATGATAAGGCAAAGCTTGACCACATTTTTTCCTCTAATACACTTCCATCTACTTTCCTGTAAACCTCATTATTTTTCTGTGTTGTGAATTTTCTCTCCCCCACCCCCCACAGTATCTTTGTGGGCATTTTAAGGGGATATTGGAAAAACCCTCATTGGGTACCATGTTAACTGTAAATCCAAAGATGATTTCTAAAGGAAAGTAAAAAGCAACACTTGGTGTTTGAGCTAACTCGAGACTGTGAACGCTCTGTTCCCTCCCTGGACTGTTCTTGCCCCAGTGGCACTCTCAGGCCGGCCCCCCTCAGGCGGGCACAGAGGAGACCGAGCAACCAGGCGGACAGGGGAAAGAGGCCTTCAGGCTTTTGCTGGCCTTGGCCTATCTCAGCTCTGGTTTTAATGGGGATGTGGTAGGAATCTCCGTGCTAAATTGCTATTCATATTTTCCTCCCTTTCAGGACTGTCTGGAGACAGCCATAAACACACCGCCCGATCACGAGTCCTTCCTTCCTTCCTCCACGCGCCCACCACCGGCTACTGCGATCCAGCGACGGCCCCGGTGGAGGGAGTGGTGGCTCCTCATTCCGACCACTGTCAGCTGGGGGTAAAGGTATTTAATTCTGTGATAAATGCCACTGCAGAACTGGGAACAATGACGGACAATAGAATGATTGATTCAGCCTCACAGAGAAAGATTTTTGATTAGATTCTTGAAGTCGGAGTCATCCACCAACTGGGAGAACAAAGGGTGTGCGATGGCAAAGGGTCACTGGAAGCACGGCATGTGGGGAAGCTGAAGTCGGGGTGTTTGTGTTTGTGGGAATGAGATGGGGCGGCGAGCCTGGGCAGACAGACTGAGGGGCCTGTGTGTCAGGCTGGTGTGTGGTCTGTGCCCCGAAGGGGGTCAGGGAAGGGGCCTCTGTCAGCCCTGACTTCCACTGCACATTCCACGGATGGAAAGTCCCGTCAGGGTGCCAGCGTGGTCAGGTTCGTGGTGAGGGCCCTCTGTCTGGACGTGTCCTCGTATGGCCTTTACTTGGTGTGGGCACGCAGAGAGTGAGAGACAGAAACCTGGGGTTTCTCCCTGTTCTCGCAAGGACACTAATCCCAGCCTGCAAGGCCTGTCTTCACAGTCTCATCTCGCCCCCATTTCCCCTCAAAGGCCCCCCAGTACCGTCACACTGGGGCCTGGGCTGCTACACGGGGGGGCCTGGGGCGGCCCTTGGTCTGTGGCAGAGGATTTCAGCCAGTGGCAGGATCAGGTCTTCATTCTAATACACAGCAGTAGCCAAAAACACAAACAGAAAACCATCTACAAGCAAAGCAAAAATACATTTGCAGAGTGATTTTTAAAATTCCAAGTTCCTTTCTCCACGTTATCGGATTGGCTTTGTGCTTTGAAACCACCGTGTGATGGATTATTAGCCCCATTTGAAAGATAAGGAAACAGCTGCAGAAAGGTCACTGACTCGCCCAAGTTGGCTCAGCCAGTGGGAGGTGGAATGGAGAGATAAACTTAAGAACTTGGAAAAACAATACAGCGGAAGCGTTTTCCCAGTGCTTGGCTCTGGGGACTACACCCTGGTGCTGATTTCTATCTGCAGCGAGGCCTGCAGGGAAGTTTAGGGAGCTGCTAAGTGACTGGAAACGAGTCCAGGGAGGAGCTGGCACGTGTAAATCCCGGCCAGTGCTCATTCACACGCCAGGACTGCACGTACCGTGGATTTATGTCCGATGTCAGTGATGGGCTCTCCAGGGATGAGCAACTGCATGTAATCAAAATCAGTCTCGAAAATCTCCTAGGGAGGTGCCATGTTGGAACTTCTAGAAATTTCCTCCAGTGTCTGAACAGGACGGTGTGGATGAAGCGTGCATTTGACTCACCTTTGGGAGTCTGCTGCAGGTGAATACTTGCTGTTTATCTCCGAAGGCTGGAATCCCACTCCGTGTGCTGAGGCCCTCAGAGCAGGGGGTGCACGAGGACGCTGAGAACCCATCCCCTTCCTTCCAGGGTGTGTGCTCACTGAGTGTGGAAACAGGTAGAGTCACCCACACTTTAAAAATTATTTTCTGTCTTTTCATCCGTGTAGAGCCCAAATGGCTGCAGTTGAGTGAATTAAATGTGCTCATAATGTGACCCCACTGGATGCATAGAAGATATTGTGCACTGGCCTCTGGACTCTTTCCCACTGAACCTGGACTTGACTTCAGAATCTGTTCTCAGCCCAGAACAACTGTAACCCATCAGTGAACTTGGCATCCTTGAACTATCTGTTTAATGCTATTTGTTTTCAAAAATATATTTGCAATGTTTTGAAAGGTATTAATTGCTAGGAAAGCATAAATAAGCACTGTAATTCTAATTACAGGGGGCAGATGGACATCCCCACACTTCGGGGTTTGAGCCCTGTGCCTGAGGGAGGTGGGCGGGGGCTCAGCTCGGCCAGAGCAGCACTGCAGGCCCCCGTGGGGGAGGGATGGCAGAGTGTGTACCTGTCCAGGTCCCAGAGGGACGAGGAGCAGGACACAGGGAGAGGGTCAGGTGGCGGGGGGGCTAGGCTTTCAGTCACAATGCTGGCTCTGCCCCTAGACAGCCGCATGGCGGCGTGCCCATCTGTGAGGTGTGGGAAAGAGTTCTCCTCTCCCTGCATACCTGTGAGGAGTCAGTGAGTGGTGACGGCAGGTTGGAATGAATCATCACCCCAGGATGGCCCCCGATGGCCCTGACCCAGGGGCCTGGAGCTGGGGGTGAGTCCCCCAGCAACTCCTCCCTGCTGCCCTCTGCTCCTGCATCCTTCAGGATCCTTCCTGCCAGATGCTACTCCACACCAATCTGTCTTCAAATAAATCAATAAGTGGAGAGATGAGCCAACTCAGGTATTAGAATATTTGCAAAGGGTGGCTCTCAAGACAACGGACGCGTGAAATAATCCGTTTCGGCACTGGGTGAATTCGTTCCAACCAAAGGGCCATCGCCGGTGTCAAAGGCAGTTAGCGTCATGCTGCCTCTGTGTCTGTTTCTCGTTAGCTCTCCAACCTTGGACGGTAAACACATTTCACTGTCTTATAAACCTCCTCGAACAAATATTCTGACCGCGATGTTGACCATCTTCTTCCCCTCCCACCAGCCCTGCCCGTAGCTGCTTCGGACTTGCTGTCTCCCATTCTAAAACTTCTCAAGTTCAAGACCTTGGAAGCCTGCTGAGTTCAGGAACAGGAGTTGAGGGAACTTCTGACAGAGAATTGTGTCTCTTGATCTCCTTTCTCTTCACTACAGCTAAAAATACACATTTCTCCACCCCACCCTGTCAACTCCCCTGTAATTAGGAGGGCTGCCAGGTTTTCACCCGCCAAATCCCTGCCCCAGAGCAGAGCGCAGGGAGCAGGCGGGAAGCCTGGGAGGGCCGGGCTCCGAGCTGACGGCCAGCGAAGGGGGAGGCTGGTGCAGGTAGCCTGATGATGCAGGACGTTGTGTTGATGTTTTGGCCAGACCCTGCAGCGGGAAAACCTGGCAGTATTTTTTAACCAAGACTTTGCCAGTCTAACCTGGCCAGGGAACTCCTTTCCCCTCTTAAGTCCGTTCACACCTGCACCAAGTGTTGCCTGCATGGGGCCCACAGCAGGGAGCTGGCGCGCCCCCAGGGCAGTGATTGAAAAAGGGGTCAGACAAGGAGCAGGTTCAAAAGTGCGGGCAGGGTTTTGTGGGCGGGGCACCCCCTGGGCCAGCTGCCGGGGCTGTCACCACCCATCCTGATGAGCAGGGAAGGGACTGGAGATGCCTGCAGATCAAATGTGTCTGCCTGGTCAGCAGCCTGCATCCAAAGTTCCCACCACGTGTCCAAGTGCTCCCCCTCCTCCGCCTTCCGTCAGAGGCCCAGTGGAGTCGAGAGCTCACTGCTGCTGGGCCTCTGCAGCCCCACGTCAGGCTCTGGGCTGGGCTCTCACCGCACCTGCGCCATGACAGCTGCAGGAGGTGAAGAACTTGAGCGCGGCCAGGGAGCCCTGGTTCTCCAAGTATGTTCTCCAAGCCCTGGTTCTCCAATGGCATGCTTGCACTCTCTAGGGATGGGAGAAGAAGGAATGAGAGGATGGCCATTCTCAGGCAAGTAGGGCCCCGGGACAGGGGGTTCGGACCGAGCGACGATGCCAGAAGCCTGGCCAGGGACCCTGGGGTGGAGACCCTTCTCTAGAGGCTCTTGTCCCTGGAGACGAGGGCGATGCCTAGGAAGCAGCATGCTTTTCAGCAGACAAGTTGTCCACCTGGAGGAGGAGGCAGTGAGGGGCGCTGGGAGTAATGCAGCGGGGCAGGGCGGGGCAGCCACACTGGGGTGGGCAGGAGGAAGTAGAGCAGGCAGGTCTCTGAGGTGGAGATCCTGGTGGCAGGGGGTTCTGATGGCTTCTCAGTCCAGCAAGTGGGCGGTGGGGGCGGGGAGCCACTCCGGCTGCTGGGATGCAGCGGTGTGACGGTCCTCTTCGGGGCTCACCCCTCCTTTTGCGGACAGCTCGCTCTCTCTTATCTCACCTCTACATCTGTGCGCCCCCTTCGTCCTGTCGCTGCTCAGCTTACAGACCACGTGCGCCTCTGCCTCCGTTAACTGGGGAACGGTCAACATCACAGTCCGAGTATCTGTTTGGGAGGTTTGCAGAACAGTGAAGCTTGTTTACTGCTCAGTGTTGGAAAGGCGAGATCTTTCAGTCTGGAGACGGGGGCAGGGAGGGAGTCGCTTTTGTGCTCCAGTCTCTTCTCCCTGTTGTGATACACTTTTTCTGTCAGGCTGAGCTATCTATATTTTTGTTATCCCAGAGGTGTATCTGCTAATTGTACTTTTAGGGAGATAATTACGCAAGTTAAGATGATTAGATAATGAAAGCATTCTCTGCGGCTGGCCTCTTTACGGAATGATGATGGGCTCGTGGTGGGCATGGGGGCCGTTTCCTCTTAAAGCAGCACAACAATGCGGCTCTTACTGGAGCAATTCGGAACATCTGGGCTGGGTCAGATCCCTCCCGGAACTCCGCCTGGGAGCTGCGTCCTGGGAGTAGGATTGGACACCCTGTGGCTTTCCGGGGCGGGGGCCGCCACAGTCTGGGAGCTCCGAGATTGGGTTTGGGGCTCGGGACCCCATGGATTTCTGAGATCCAGGTGAAAATTCTGCAGACACTTGGAGTCCCGAAGGTCATGCGCACTCACACACGCACATGCAGGGCAAGATTATGGGTTCCCTCAAGCAGAGGATTATGTAGACACTCAATCGCTGAAACACATCAGCTCCGGGACTGCTTCAGTGAGCACCGATGGTGGCCATAAGCTTCCTGTTCACTCGATATTGTCATGGAAAAGTGCTCACAAGGCACACACTTTCCTTCCCCGGGCTCTGCTCTTGCTCTAGCACTGGCTGTCCTGCAGGACCCTCCAGGCGCTCCTGGGCCAGGACAGCTGCCTGCCACGACCTGGAGTCCAGCGGTGTGCCCACCCCCAAGGCAGGCAGAGGCGAGTGCTCTGAATCTCAGGCCCTGGACCCAGGGAGAGGTGGCGTGAGGGGGAGGTCCTGAGCTGGGAAGGGGCAGAGGGAAAGGGTTCAGGCGGTATTGGGTGTCTGGGGTGAGCAGGGACACGGGGCCAGGAAAATGTGCCTCCATTGGAGACCTGAGAATCGGGACGGATTTCTGCTGGGAAGAATGAAAAGGAAGGGAGACTAATTTGCTGAGGCTGCTGTTCTGCAAAGGGAGGGTTTGGTGCCCAGAGAGGGGCAATCACATGCCTAAGGCGCATGGTTAGCAGATGGGGGGGGGGGCAGGAATTCAAATCCCGTGCTCTTTGCCCTTGGATTGGGCCCCTGCCCGGGGAATAGGATCGCCACAAGTGTCCGTTAAACTAATATCTGCTCCACCCCCACACAACCTCAGGACAGAGGACATTTTAAGACCCTCCGGGAAAGAAGCGCCCCCTGAAATTTGTGCTGCCACAGGAAATTTGCGGCCCATCTCAGCCTTCCACCACAGAGAGGAGGAAGGGGCTCCCCAGGTTAACTAGAAGATTCCTCACTGAACTTGAAGCCCTCCGTGCTGCCCACCTTCCATAATGACAGTGTGGGCTCGGCTGTCCAGCGGGCCTCTGGCTCCCTGCAGCGCCGGCCTCTCGGGGGCCGGAGCAGGAAGTGGTTTCACACCTGGTGTGACAGGAAGGAGACTCGGCCGAAGACACAGCAGAAGCAGGGGAGGCGGCTCAGATAACGGACTCCCACTCTGCTGACGCATTTTGTTCCCTTATTTTTTAATTTTAATTTTCCCATTACAGTTTGCATTGACTACGACCCCATATTAGTTTCAGATGCACAGAGAAGTGGTTAGAAAATCATGTGCTTTACACAGGGGTCCCCTGATGTTTCAAGTGCACACCTGGCCCCCTCCACAGTCATCATGATATTATCGACTATATTCCTTATGCTGTAGTCTACATCTCTGTGAATTTGTAGTGATGTATGTTTGTATTCTTAATTCCTTTATCCTTTTCTGACTTATGTTTAAATTATCAGGCATAAGCACAGAACGGCCCCAGTCGGGTGCTCCTGGTTTCAGAATTCTGCGCCCCTGCCTGCTGCCTCCATCCGGTGAGGACACTGTGGAGCTGGATTCCTCCACAGCGTCCTGCTCCTGCATCCCGATGGCTCACCGGTCCCTTGTGGGCTTCCGGTGTCCCAGAGCCCTGGGCCGCATGCACTACAGGCAGGATCAGCAAATGAAATTACTCCATCAGACGTGAATTTCAGAGGAGAAATGCACACATGTTGGGTGTAAGTATATTCCATGTGATGGTCAGGGCGTGCTCAGGCTCTGAGGGTGTCGGCGGTCTTTCTGAGAGGCGTGGTGAGATTTTATCTGGCAGCTCTGCAGCCGGGGAGGCCGCCAGCATGATCTCGCCTAGTGAGTCCTTTGAGATCCGACTTAGCTCCCTGGGGCTCAGGATGAGTGTCCTGCTAGAGCCGCCGCAGCCTCTGCGCCCCCTTGCTGTCCAGCCCGAAGCACTGTGTCTGTAATCCCACATTTAGGGCGAAACACACGCACAGCTGACCACTTTTCTCTCATTGTCAGTGAGCATTCACTTTTCTGATTTGTAAACTCGTATGTGTTCATTGTTAAAAATTTGGAAATCACGGACCAATGGAAAGAAGCACAAGCGCTTGCGTCACTGCCGCATGTGAACTCTGGAGCCGGGCTGCCTGAGTTCAAATCCCAGCCCCGGCACTTGCTAGCTGTGTGGTTTCAGGCAATTTCCTTACTGCCCCAGGGCCTCAGTTTTTAATCTCTAAAATGAAGGTGATGATAGTAGTTTATATGAGTTTTTGAGGATTAAATAAGTTTATGGGTGTTCAGATGCTTAAAAAGTGCCTGATGCATAGTAAGCACCGTGTAAGCTTTTGAGAAATAAAATTTAAAATTCTGTCAGCCAGCACTAGGTGTTAGTGTTGTTTTTCTATGCATTCCTACACATTCTATCGCACAGGTTTACACCGACCGGACTGTGGCAGATTGCATTTCCCAGAGTGGGACGTGACCATTCTCCCACCCAGTGTGCTCTTCCACAACGTGGTCTGGATGCTTCCTTGTCAACAGGCAGAACGGATTCCTCTTTCCTGGAGACTGGGCCATCCTCAGTTGTTTGGTCAACAGAGTGTGGTGGCAGTGGTGTCCTGGGGCTTTCAAGGCCAAGTTGCAGGAGCCTTGTGGTCTCTGCTTCTCTCCCCCTGCACGCTCACCCTCAGGAACTTACTTTTGGAAACCACCGCATGCCGGGGAGACCTGCAGATCATGGACAGACCCAGTGTTGGTGCTCTGCTCCCTGCCCCAGCAGAGTGGCCTGCAGCAGGCAGCGTCCCCTGCCAGCCATGGGAGTGGGTCAGCCCTGCTGAGCTATCAATGATGGCAGCCTCAGCTGCCACCTGCCTGCAATGGTGTGAGACACCCTTGGGCAAGCAGCATGCAACTGAGCCCCGTTAAACCACAGAGCTGTAAGGGGTGATCACCCTTTATTGCTTGGAGCCCCTAAGTTATGAGATGGTTTGTTATGCAACGATAGTGAACTGGAAACACATTTAAGGAAACTTCTAAAGATCCTGAATTTTAAATATGGACCAAAGGGCCTTCTGTTTATAGTTTCATATTTATGTTCAGAGACAAGGGACATTTTGAAACGAACCGCCCCAACTGAGCAGATACGGTCTTCTCTCTTTGGACACCTGCACGGCCAGGTAGACTTGCGGCCTAGGACATGCGCACAGGAAGGCAGCTCAGCGGTCATCTGACAGCTGCTCGACTGCCTGTTGGCTTCACAGATGGGAATCAGGGAGGCCTGGGTGCTGGCTGGCAGAGCCTGGGCAGGGCCCCCAGGGGTCGAGACCCCTAGCTCAGAGCTCTGTGCGACGTTGTGCTACTTGTGCCCTGATGTTAGGGGCAGGGCTGAGTTGGGAGCTCCGTGGCCTGATGAGAATGAGGAGAGGCCTGAGGCCCAAAGTCGTCCAGACCCTTTCACAGCTATGTCCAGCCCCGTGCTCCTGGGAAGACTCAGCTTCCTTAAAAAGTACATTGCGTGCTCTGTCTAGTGAGAAAACTGTGAAATGTGTCAAGGCCAAGTTTGTGGGGAAAGGGCCTCTGTGGGGAGGCGGTTTTGCCGATGAGCGTCAGGAGGGTGCTGGGCCCAGGATGCCCTATGGTCCTGGGATCGAGAGGGCCTGGCAAGAATGAGGGCTGTGGTGAGCATGGCCCCTGGCCGGGGCTGTGAGGGTCAGTGCAGGGGACTGTCCCTGGGGCCTCCTGCTCACTCCTGTCCAGCTGAGACGTTTGCATCGGGAGGCTGGCGGTGTGTGGCTGATGCAGGAGACAGCCATCCTCACCCCAGGAGGGGCGAGAGTCAGGCAGAGAGGTCCACGAGGAGAGGACGTCAGGGTGCTGGTTGGACTGTGTCCCACAGCCTGTGAGGTGAACCCCTACCCCCTGATGCCTCAGACTGTGGCCTCATGTGGAAACGGGGTCTTTGCAGATGTGATTAAGTAAGATGAGGTCACGCTGGGATAGTGTGGACTCCTAATCAACTTGAGTGGTGTCCTTATAAAAAAGGGGACATTGGGCCCAGACTCACACACAGGGAAGTGCCATGTGAAGATGAAGGCAGAGATCGCGGTCCTGCCTCTACAAGCCAAGGAACATGCACACTGAGGCGGCCAGCAGACCAGCAGCAGCCAGGAGGAGGAAGGAAAGGGATTGTCCCCACAGCCCTCAGGAAGAGGCACCCTGCCCACACCTTGGTCTCAGACTTCCAGCCTTCGTTATGGTAGGACAGTACGTTTCTGCTGTTTAAACCGCCCATTTGTGATATTTTGCTATGGCAGCTGTAGGAAAGTATTAAGATGATATTTAGGTCAAGGCAGAGTGTTGAGATTAAAAAAAAGAAAGAAAGGGGCAAGACAGCAATTGGTTGGAGGAGGGAAGGCTGGGTGGGGGGGCCCGGGTCTGCTGCACACACACTGGAGAACCGCAGTGCAGGCCCCGGCACTCCGGAGCGAAGTCCTGCCATCCCCAGTGGGGAATTGCGCACCTTTCGAGAAATAGCTGTTGCCATGTTGCTGGGTCTTTGTAGAGACAGAACACCTGGCCATGAATATGGCACCTGGGACTGCTTATTATGAGCTGGGTTCTGTCAAAGCTGCCAGGTTACAGATTCAGACAGGTCTTGCAGCTGTCTACGGCGGCGTGATGTTGTACCGGGGGCCAAGCCTGCGCAGGACCAGAAGGTGTGCCTAACCTGCAAGCAGGAGTCGTCCAGACCAATGCCCTCGCTGACTTGTGCCTGTGGCGTAGGGGAAATCCCACACAGCCAGCTGGAAAAAGAGGACAAGGACCAAGCTTGGTTTACAGACAGATTAACCCAGTACCTGGGTGCAAGTAAAAAAATGAATAGTGGCTAAGCTTCCCCCACATTTAGGGGTGGCCCTAAAAGACCATACCGAGGGAACATCTTACAGGGTAGAGCTGCAAGCAGTGTATCTAGTTGTCTACTTCGTGTGGAAGCAAAAGTGGCCCCAGGTGACTGGCCGATGACTGGTCTAAGGCTGGAAAAGAAGGGGCATAGAGGCTCATAGGCAGGGAGGTCTGGGGAGAGGCGTGCGTGGGCACCTGGGAGGAGGCATGGAGTATAAAGGTGTTTGCCTTGCACCACCAGTAAGTGTATCTTTGTAAACACTCACCAGGAAGTGTCTGCTGTCAGCCTGACAGCCAAGTACACAGAACGGCTTGTTCTGTTGACGTTCACGAGACTTCATCATCAGCCACCCAGACTGGCACGGTGGGCTCATGGGTGGAGTGTCACCGTGTCAGAGAGAAAGATGTGTGGGTCCCACAGCCTGCACCTCCCTTAACAAGGCTGACCAACTGCTGCCACTTCTCAATATCCAAACTGTTAGCAACGGTAACTAATTCATGCAGGTGCTGTTCCTCAAGGAAACCAGATGGTCGCTCGGTGCCAACTTGACTGCACTGGCCCTCTTCCATCCTGGTTGGGCCCGTGGTTCCTTCTCACAAGGATTGATACCTTTGCCAGGGATGGCTTGCCCCCTCCTGCCCTTGGAGCCTCAGCCAGCATTACCGCCTGGGGCTTATAGAATGCCTGGTCCACGAGCCTGGAGTCCCACACAGAGTAGCGTCCCCTGGAGGATCCACTTCACACTAAAGGCAGGGGGACCATGACTAGAGGATCCCCTGGTTTCGTCACATATTGATCCCTCAGAGCCACCTCCTGCAGTGCTGGAACAGCCTTCCCTGGGCACAGGGGAAGCCCTAGCTTAGAGGGATGGAGTGCCATCCCTCAGGATGCAGTGCATTTTTAAAATCAGTGGCCTGTATATGGTGCTCTGTCTCCAATAGAAGTGACACAAGGGTCCAGGAAGAAACGAGCAGAAAGAGAGGTAGCCCCATTTGCCCTCATGCCAGTGACCCATGCAGGTGTTCTGTGTCTGCTCCTGCAACTTTGGGCTCTGCATATTTGGAGGTTCTGGTTGCCCAAGAAATGCACACTTGCTAGGGGCCACAGTAAGGTTACCATTGACCTACAAGTCATAGCTGCTGCAGGGACACTTGGGACTCCTTGCGCCAGAGACGACGGGCAAGGAGACGAGTCATTGCACTTACAGGAGGAGCAAGTGACCTCGATGGGCAGTGAGACACAGATCTGCTCCTGCACAATCCTTGTGGCATCCAGGTGTTATGGACTGAATGTCTGTGTGTTCCCCCCGCTCCCCACAAAATCCATTCAGTGGAACTAACCTCTAATGTGGTTATATTTGGAGATGGGGCTTCTAGACAATTAAGATTAAAAGTCGTAAGAATGGTCATAAGAATGGAAAGCCTAATCTAGTGGGATTAGGGTCCTTATAAGAAGAGATGCCAGAGAGCTCCCTCTCTCTCTTCTTGTGCCTGCAGAGGGGAAACCGCGTGACTAGAAATGGAGAAGTGGCCATCTGCGCTGAAGGGGAGAGCCCTCGCCAGACTCCAATCCTGATAGCACCTTGACCTTGGACTTCCAGTCTCCAGAACTATGGTAAATTCTTGTTGTTTAAGTGACCCAGTCTGTAGTATTGTTTCGTTACAGCACTTCAAGCAGACTAGCACACAGGTGATCCACCTGGGTCTCTCCTGTGCTCCATTGCCTCATTGTAGCGACGCATGGACACACACAGCCACCCTGGCCTGAGATGGATGGTCACGTGGGCTTATCACTCTCAGGGATGAGGCTTTGGGTCACCAAGGCCTGCCGAAGTCTTGGCGAGCCATTGCTGAGGCTGAGGATAAAGGGGTAGTGGAGAAGGGAGAGGACAGCACTAATTGTTGCCTCACGGTCAATGGCAAAGATGGGGGCGAGAGTTTACCTCACTAACCTCCTTCCTCTCCACTGTCCTAGCTCTCCCCCAGGACTGGAACCCTGGAAGAGCAGCTGCCCACGTCTTTGTGGAGAAGTAGTTACTTTTGGTGCAGGGGGTGGGCTGCCGAGGCTCTGAGAGCGTGCCCTGCGGACCCCCAGCAGCAGAGGGCGCCCGTGAGACGCCAGCTGCTGTGCGGTAAAGCTCATCATCACAGGGGCGCTGAGGCCCCACCCCAGGGGCTGCTAGCCAGTGAATGAGTGTGGCAGGTATGATGAGGAAGGTCATTGTTGGGCGACGTGCGACCCTCTGATGACTGACAAAGAAGCTGTAGACTGTGCATGGATCTGGCTGGGGCAGCCAGAGGACTCCTTGGAAACGAGGCAACAGGGGACAGGGACTTACAGGAGGGGAAGGAGCAAGCCCGCAGGTTCCTGGGAGAGTCGGCAGCACGGTGCGCAAAGGCCTGGAAGGAGGAGTGTGCCCGATGCTCTCATCAGCACCCGCTGTCTGTTTACGGTCCCCCTCCTCAGCCACCTGCACACAGACAAGCTGGGTGGTTGTTTTTTTTTTTTTTTTTTTTTTGAGTTTAGTGCTTCGAATTCGCAGGCTACGTTAATGTTATCTCACTGTGGCATCTACTAGGCAGAGTGTTATTTTTCATCACGGCATCCGGCTAAGTGTCCATTGTCTCAGGATCTGCATCAGGTTCGGAGGCAGATGATGTTTCTCCAGTGTAAGGATTCGGGTGCACTTTTTCTTGATCCGGAGTGAGTACCCTGGCTTTCAGAATCAGAAAGTTTGGGTCCGGCTTCACTTATAGACTGCACGACCCTGAAGAGTAACTTAACCTCTCCGAGCCTCTGGGTTTTTTTTTTTTTTTTTCAATTTATAGGTGGAGATAATAGCAACATCTACCACACAAACCAGGAAGAAAATCAAATAAGACTGTGCATTTTAAGGTGTTAATGAGTGGCTGGCATTTATATTGCACCAATATTCTAACTGGACCATTAGTCTACTTTTTGATATTATTATTCTTATACAACAAACCATGTGAAAAAAGTATTGCCTTAGAGCAGCAATCCTGTGTTTGCTCATGGTTCTAAAGGGTAGGCTGGGCTGGTCAGACGGTCCTTCTGCTGGGCTGGCTGGGTGTCACTTTTGTGAGTGTAGTCACTCGCGTCCCAGGAGAGATCTACGCATGTGCTTGGCTTCCTTCATGTGCTCTCAGCTCAGGCTTCTGGCTGCGGAGCCTGACTCTCCTCTGAGTGGCTTCTCCCTTCTCAGCAGGAGAATCTGTTTTCCTTTTATGTGGGGACGGCCACCTTTCAGGAGTGTGAGAATGGCAGCTGGTAAAGCTTTGAGGCCTGGGCTCAGAAGTCACACTACGCCTCTTTTGTCACATCCAATGGGGCCAGAGCGAAGCCCGCTGAAATTCAAGGGGCGGAGAAGTGAGTTCCACTGTAGTGGAAGGAGCTGCCAAGTCACGCTGCTGAGGGGCGTGCAACATGGATGGAAGAGGTGGACCATCTTTAGAACCAATATACCACAGTCTGTCCTCTGTCATTTGCAAAACACACTGGCTCTCCCTAAACCCCCCCAAAGGTTTTATTTCATTATGGCACCAAGTTCAAAATCCATTATCTTATGATCTGCATCAGGTTATCTGGAAGATAAGACTTCTCAAGCACGGCTTGTCAGGTGTAGCTTCCCTTGATACAGAGATTTTGTAAAAGATATGCATTCCTCCCCCATATCCTTAAAACACAGTAGCGAGACAGAAACTGAATGGACCTTAAAGGCACTCCTATTTAAAACGCAGAGGATGGGAACCACACAGCAGTCACTGGCCCATGGCAGTTATGAAGTCCAGCTTGTGACATGTCAGCTCCCCCATAAGAGTCAGAGAGTCTGTCTTGAGCAGGCCCTGATTCTTCTCCCCGAGAGGGCTATCCAGTCCATTGTTCACTGTGGCATTTCAGTCTTCCCTCTGGCCCTCTGCTTCATCCACTGACGTTTTTTCTTTCCCGTAGGAAGTGATCTGTGTCTGTAGCTAAGTACACTGCTCAGTCTGATTCTTCCTCATAGAAAGTGAAGGTCCAGCAGTCACTTTTCATTTTAAATCGTCTCTTTCACTTTTAGTCCAACCTTGTACTTTCATTGACAAAAATCTCTTAAAATTTTTGTGGGTTTCCTATGAATCTTGCTGGAGTTCATGCCATGCTCCCAACACTTCACCCATAATTGTTTCTGAGGCAGAACTTCCTGGCTGGGGGTGTCAAGCTGCTGTGGAACAATGGCCCCAAGATTCTCAGAAGTCCTTTTGTCTATCTGAGAGTGTCTTCTAGGCCCTTCCTTTTAGAGATCTTTTAAGCATACGTTGATTTGATCTTCATGCCGAGGCTATTTCTTATCTGAGAGTCTTTGCCTGGCTGAAGATATTACGAATTAAAAACAGTTCAATTTTTTCTAAAACAGAAATTTGGGGGCTTTCCATGTTTCTCCTAAAATATGCTTGGATGGCAAACAATTTCTTCCTTAACTTATCTCTCTCTGGCAGTATCTTATCATATACAACTGGAAATATCCAACAGATGCTTTCAACATCGTGTCTAGGATTTTCTTAGCTAAATCCACAATTTGTTAAGTATTTTATGTCTTTTTAGTTATTGCGGGTATTTCTGTATAACATAGAGTGTTCTTTTTCAGCTTCTAGTAACAATTTCCTCCCTACCCTTTAAGCATACATTGAAAGATGGTTCACCATTTCTCCAGCTTTCACTAACAGCCTATTCACTGCTTTCCCAGCTCCTGTCTGCTGTCTGGTTCCAAAGCCAACACCACCCGTGTTAGGTTTTTGTAATGGCAGTACCCCCCTTTCAGATATGAATTGCTGTAGCAGCCATCTAATGCTGTGCAACAAATCACTTCACATTTCTGTGGGTCCAAAAAAGAACCATTTATTTGCTCACTCTTCTATGGTTCAGTATTTTTTTTATCTCTGTCCCACCTGGTATTGGCAAGGTTCAAGGATATGCTTGCCCTCTGCCGTCAGTTCACTGGGGAGCTGGCTGCTGGAGAGGCCTCGGACGCACAGCTGTCAGCTGGCCGGGGCTCTTCGCCGGGCAGCCCCTGTGCTTTCTGTGTGGCCTCTCCAGCAGAAAGCCTGGGCTTCCTGCATGGCGGTGGCGGCATTCTAAAAGGGCAAGCCCTAACGTACAAGCACTTACAAATCTCTAACTTTCTCCACGTTTGCTGATGTCCCATTGGCCAAAGAAGGTCACATGGCTAAGCTCAAAGTCAATGTGAGAGTGAGCTAAATGAGGGAATGGATTCTAGGAGGTATGACCCATGGAAGAGCCATTATGTAACATTGTGTTACACCTGATACTCTTCAGTGATCTGCTCCTGCTGACTTCCAGACTCCGTCTGTGGGGAGAAACAGGAGACTCAATTCTTCCACGCTCTGTGGTCAGCTCTGGCTCCTTCCTCGGGTGTATTTCATTATGACTTAAGCAGCAAAAGGGGGGAGATAAAGACAATAGTGTCTAATGGAGAAGATGGGGGAAAAGAAGAGGGAATGAAAAGCATGGGCCCAACGAGGAGCTGACTATGTACATTTACCCAGCATTTGTGACGTGCCCCCTGGGTGTCAGCTTCTATGCCTTGCCTGGGTGTGCAATGGTGAGCGAGACACACACCCTGGAGGGGGCTGGGGGAGGCTGACACGTTAACAGTGAACTTCGCTGGACAGCCAGGAGTGCCACCAAGTGCTGGGACTGAGTTTCTCTTTCCTTCAGTGATTGGCTAATTTTCCCTGCAGGCAATTTACATAGAGAAATGCCAGGCGAGGTGTCTGGGGTGGCAGCCTCATTGGAGTAAGGAGGTGGCCAGGCTCCCAAGGTGACATTTTTGAAGACCAGCCCTCATCTGAATTCATAAGGTCTGAGATTTGTTTAAAAGTCAGTCTCATTACTTTATAATCACATATCAGATTCAATCCTTAAAGATGACAAATACGGGGACAACACGAAACTCTTCTGAGGCTGCGGTTTGCAATTTTGAGGCAGGAACTGTGGCTGAAATTGGAAGATCCTTTTGAGCATTTGGTGCTGGCTCAGAGCTAAAGGCCTTGGGAGGTTGGACAGCATTCAGGACACAGCTCTGGGACTTTGGCATGGCGAAGTCACAGTGCAGTCAGAGATTAACCCATGAAATATTAACTGCTAACCAGCGCTGGCTCATGCATTTTAAAGGTAGGTCTGCCGTGGAGTCTCTGGGATGTGTCAGGCTGAGCTGTGCAGGTGCTTGGAGGGCAGGAGCAGGTGACACTTCCCGAGGTCACACCCAACAGCGTGCTGCCAGCTGCTGTCCAGGGACTTAACCGTGAAGTGCCAGCCTCGTGTGGGCTGTGGGCGGGGCAGAGTTTAATTCTATTCCGTGGGTATGAATTTTACTCTACACACAGCATAAGATGTAAGGAAAGTTTTCCTCCCACGAACTCTAATTGAATTTATTCTGAGCCCACATCCTGCCAGGCCAAAGGGAAATTCAATCTGAGTCACAACTGGGGCTCCTTTCCCCGACTCTGTGCCGTCCTTGACTTGCGAGTGGTAGAATCTTAAAACAGTGCGGAACAGAGCTGGCAGCCTCTGGGCTTTAGTGTGCCGAGTGTGTCCGGGTCGCCAACCCACACAGCCCTCTGTAGCTGCCACGCTCTGTGCCAGACGGGGAGCCCTGTGCGCAGGCCTAATCTCCTAAGCTCGCAGCTCGGAGTCCCTTTCCTCGGAGGCCCGGCCCGCCTGGGGTGCCCCGGAGTAGGAAACAGAATCCCACAGGTCCCTGTCCCTCCCAGCCTTGTACCTGCTCCCCACCCGTCCCGGGTCTGCCGGCGTTGGGCTGCTGTCCCTTTGCTGTCCCGTCCCCAGCCCAGGACTGCTGGCCTTCTTTCCAGACAATACTGCCTTCTTTGTCTTGTCTCCAAGACCACGTGCTTTCATTGTTGTTATGATTTACTCCTCACCAGAGGACGTATTTACTGATGAGAGAGAGAGATTGACGTGAGGGAGAAACGTTGGCTGGTGGCCCCCCATGCTCCCCCCAGCTGGGGACTGAGCCTGAGCCCCGGGTGTGTGCCCTGACCAGGACAGGACCCACAACTTCTGGTGTATGGGACAACATTCCAGCCAGCTGAACCATCTGGCCAGGGCAAGGATCACACACTTTAAAAAAACTCAAAAATCTTTTAACCCTGACCTGCGGATGAAAGAAATGTTTTCTAGGACTCAGAACCCTATCTACTTCCTTGAGAAGAAAAGAGGGAGAGATAGGACCTTTCTTCTTTCTGATTTGCTTTACAGATGTAAGACTAAAATGCCATATATATATATTCCACCCCCCCCCACCCCGCATAGGTGTTGGGCCCAGGGTGCTAGTTGAGTGCAGAGCCAGAGCAAGGGCGGGCTTGAGGATGGACGTGGGAAACTGCAGAGGATCTGGAGGAGTCACATGGCAGATGAACTCCTCCTAAGAATGCAGAGGCCCCATCAGGTGCTCCACAGTGGGTATGGGTGGTCGTTGACCAGCTGAAACTGGCTTATAAAGAATCCCACCAGAGTGAGTGGGGCTGAGTGTCTCGGTCCAGGAGCAAACTGCACCCACTGACAAGGTGTGAATGGCCGGCCATTCCAGTCAGTGGCCTTTTCGACAGACATCGACCTAGAACCTGCTCTGCTCCAGGCGAGGCGCAGCACAGGGTGGGAAGTGAGGCAGGGGTGTGCTGTGTGGTGCATTTCAGTGGCAGGAGGACACCCAAGCGCAATGTCAATCGCTGCGGATCACCCAGGCAGCACCGGCGCGGGTGACGGGGACCTGTCAGGAGAGACCCAAGGCAGCCACACGGCCTCCCAGGGCAGATTCTCAGAATACCTTCGAGCGTGGTTCTTTAATGCCCCGTCAAACCTTGTCATTATTGTCCTAAAGGTAAGTTTTCTGAGTTGTGTTTCTTCAACTTTTAATTTGTCGTGATAAGAAAATTGCTCTCTGCCTTCCCAGTGAAGGAAAGGTTATTGTGGCCATGAAGTCTGGGGCTCTTTTCTCCCGGTGCTTCTGAAACCAGAGGGTGGAGGGTGAGGGGCCCTTGTGCCCTCCCATTCCCCCTCCTGAACATCCTTGTCACACTCAGATGCAGATGGAGGGGGCCGAGGTGGGGGTGCCCTGTGTCCCCAGCGCCACCTGAGTGTGGCCCATTCTGTATGGTGGCTGGGCAGACCCTGCCTGGGTCACTGTGGCCACGTCAGTCCTCGCTCCTCATTTCTTGGGTCCGGCTTCTTGGGTCTGGGTGTGGGTTTGGCCTTTTGCACGGGTGCCTTGTCTTTTAAACTGGATCTCACTGCATTTTCCTTTTCCATCTGCTTCTGGGATACCAGCCTCTTGACTGTTTAATGGGAATCCTCTCTTGCAGGGACATATCACTTCTTTCTCTTTCTCCAACTCATCTTTCTTTTCCTCCTCCTCTTTTTCCTCTTCTTAACCTTCCTATTTACAGGGCGGGTCTCAAGGTTCATAAAATTCCTGACCACTGGGGAGCTCAGGTCTGGAGCCAGCCCAGAGGGGAGAAGCCAGGGTTTGTCTATACCTTAGATGCTAGATGAGGCTATATTTAACCCCCCTGTATGTTACTGTGTTTAATTAACTGGTTTACATGATTTCTGAGAGGGTCTGGAAGTATAGAAATGTTTCAGCCTTGTAATTACCTGTCTCATTCAGTGTTCTATTTATGTCATTTTCTTTTTTTGGTTAATTTATTTCAGAGAAATCAAACCCAGCTTCCTGATGCCAGCCCCAGAGCTGGTTCTCTATCACGTGGGTGGCCAGGCTGAAGCAGGCAGGGGCCTCCCTGGCTGCAGCTCCAACAGCAGATGTAGAAGGTCAGAAACACTCATGTGGGGACGCATCTAAAAATAAAGACACCGGGGTTTCTTGGGAAGCCTTAGAAATTTCAGGGGCCAGTCACCGAGGAGCGGCTGACAGGTTGGGCTCTATCTGGGCCACAGTGGGTCTGGGCCTCTTGCTTTTGTCACTGGCACCTTCACTGCAGTGCCGTGAAGTCAAGACTGGTCCCGACATGTCTGTGTCCGGCTCAGTATCTCAGGCGGGCGCTGGCCATTTACAATGGGATCCTGTCACAGACTGAGGGATTCTGATGCTTTTGGCCAAGTGCACAGGCAGACACTCCAGGAGCTTCTCCATCAGAGAGGGGAGCAGTCCTGTGGGGTAGGACTGGAGTGACCCGTGACCTGTCTTCCTGATTGGTGGCAGCCACGGCATAAGGCGCGTTCATTTTTCTCACTGGTTGACAGGATGCCTCTGTGGGCGCCGGCACTGGCGGCTAGAGGGTGTGTGGCCATCAATACGTGTCTCGACCTGTCACACAGTAGGTGCTTCGTAAATGTTCAAGCTTCTGGGAACATACTTTCCACATCAAAACAGCAAGTTCTGGGCTCCCTCTGCCATTCCCACTGACCCTGGGGATCTAGACTCCCAAACTGAGACTGGCCCAGTAAGTCCCCAAATGGAAACAAAAAAGTTTTAAAAGTAAGTGTTTGACCTGTGTGTTAGATTACCAGCTCTTTCAGATGGTCTGACAGGGGAGCAGGGGCCCTGCCTCCCTCCAAGGGGGGCGATGCCAACCCAGAGAGGCAGTGGGTGGTAATGGCAGGAGCCAAGCAGGCCCACGACTGATTCGAGCATTTATTTCTGGTTACAGAAACAACTGTCTTGAAATTCTCTTACGTGAATCACACCCCCTCTCCTTACGTCACCCGAGTTCCTTTGCTGTTCTGGTCACCGTTTGGATGACACGTTATGCAGAGGTCGGACCACAACCACTCTTCCAGGTCCGGCGCCAGGACGGCGGCCCCTAGGGGAGGCTGGTTCCGTCTGCAGGTGGCTCTGGCAGCAGAAGCGGCGGTGCAAGGAGCTGGCTGAGACTCTTGACTCAAACAAGGTGATTAATTATGAATTTCACCCAACTGCTCTATCCCGGTCTCTCCCCGTCCCCAATAATTAAGAGCTGACAAGACAGCTGTTTTCAATGGGATTTTTCACCAGGGAAATTCAAAGGTCTTTAGAAAAATCATTTGAAGACCCAGCTTAACACCCTGCCAACAAAGCATAATAAATCCACTGGATTCTGGAATGTAAAATCACTTGAGAAAGTACTAGAAAGGAACAAGTGTGGTGCCGTGGTGAGAACACGGGGCTTTGAGGCCGAAGACATCTAATTTCGGTCCTGGTTCCCCCGAACACTGGTCCTGTCATGTGGAGCAAGTGACTCTTGGATTCTTTCTTTTCTCAGCTGTAAAAGGCAGATAATAAAATACCCAGTAGCATTTAATGGAGGTAATTAATAGCTACAACATCTTGAGCCCCTCCCCCTGCTGTGGTATGTTGTTACATTTTGTTATCTGTCATCTTACATTAATCTACAAAAGATTTAAGCAAAATCTTTCTCTCTCTCTCTCTCACACACACACACACACACACACACACACACACACACACACACGGAGTTCAAGAAAAGAACATGAAGAGGTCAGAGTAAAAGCAGGAAACAGCAGAGGCAGGGGTAAGACAGCTGCCTAGCCCACGTTTGGGAGGGTCTGTAGATCTGTGTCTCACTGCCGCATGCCTGCACCCTGTCCCTCTGGCCACCTCTGCATCCCCTGTCCCCTCAGTCCAGTCACTGTCCCCAAAAGCAGAAACACGGAAACCGTCGCAGCTCAGACCAGTTCCGGCATTGCGAACAGACCTTTGCTGTGTTGACATACAAATGAGATCATCCTTTGAGAAAAGGGTCACTGGGAGTCAGAAGTGGAAGTCCCGAAGGACGGGTGCAGGGCACAGAGTTTCCAGGGAGATCACACAGGCAGCCTCCCTGCCCCACCCTGAGAGACTCCTCCAAGGCAGAGCCTCCCCGGGCTGCGGGCAGAAGCTGGCAGAGCCATGGAGGTGAGGCCGTTGGTCAGAGCAGCAGCTGGGGGGAACTCTGTGCGATGATGAGGCAGCCGCAGAAATGACCGTGCGCCCAAGGATGCCGCCCCGACAGTGAGTGACCAGGGCTGGGGCAGCCCTGCCCGTCCCCGCTTGGCAGGGTCGGGAAGTCCGTGCTTTCCTCCCAGTCCCTGGGTTGGAGCCCAGACCCCCAGTGTGAGGGCATCTGGAGGCAGGGCCTTACATGGGAGGCAATCAGGTCTAGAGGGGGTCGTGGGGGTGGAGCTCCCACGGAGCATTAGTGTCTCTATGAGGGGAAGCAGAGGGACCGAGCTGTCCCTTTCTGTGCTCACACAGAGAAGAGAGGACACAGCAAGAGTGTGGCCATTTGCAAGCCAGGCAGAGGTCCTTAGCGAGCACGGGTTCTGACAGCAACTTGATCTCGGACCCCCAGATTCTCTCACGGTGAGAAATAAATGTCTGTTGTTTAAGCCCCTCACCTGCGATCTTTGCCAAAGCAGCGGAGCCGGCTGGGCACTGCCCCAGCACCCTGGGACACGGGCGGCCCCCGTGGGAGAGGTGGAGGAGAGAGGGGACACCCAGAAGGCTGGGCGGCTCGGGATCTACTGAAGGTGAATTTCTGTTAGTAGGCAGAACCGAGGCTTGAGACAGAAAATGAAGTGAGTTATGGAAACTTAAGAAAATTCCATATTTGGAGACCTGCTTTTGTGGCCCGAGAAAGGAACCCCTTGATGAGGTGTTGGTACTGGGTTTCTGCTACTGATCTGCACCGGGGTTAGCTAAGGCACCTGCTGTTGAAACACTGCGCCTCCTTGAGTTTACTGGCCCTCCGCCAAGTACGTTTGAGTGTGGGGAGCATCAGGGCTCCATCGCCCTGAGCTGCTGGGAGCTCACGGGACTGTCCCCTCTGCTGTGGCGTGCTGACATGAGAGGCAGGGGCCCTGCGTGGGGAGCTCCTCCCAGCCTGCTCCCAGGCCTCTTCTTCTCCTGCGGCAACATTCCCATGGGCCTGAGGCCCGGGGAAGGGCAGGGAGAGTAGGCTGCAAGACTGCCAGTCCGGACACTCACCAGCTTGCTTGTCTCTGTTTCTCACCGTACATTGCCGTCCTTCAGCCTACGGGGATGTCAGCTGGTCAGACCAGGGCAGGCTGGCCCTGTATCTGTCGCTTCCGAATGGGCTACTTACAGCAGAGGCTTTATGCCACGATTCCTTTAGGGTATGGCATTTATACTGACATGCCAGGATTTTGAGACTTAAAAATGTCTCCTCCCTGCTCTAAGTCTCAGTAGAGGATTCTGCAGCTCAGAAGCTGAGCCTCAGCACTTTCTGTTTGCTTGTTTTCCTGCTGTAACAGTGCTTCCCAGAGGTAACGGATGGATGCTTCCGGCACAGTTTGAATGGAGAATAGCCAGAGTCATCCAAAATATTATTTGGCCACAGATGCCTGTCATACGTCCTCAGCGATGTCGAGGAATAAGGCATAAAGTTGGGTTTTTGCCTTCTGCGGCCCAGGTTTCAGGATTAATCACGTTCAAAGATATTTTAAAAAGTTGCTTAGGAATAGCATGTCTTTTTCTGATCGGAGGTCCATAGGAGTCCTGTCAGGGATCTGTGGGGACGAGCCCAGTGAAGAAGTTCCTGGCACGCAGGAGAGCCCGGCAGCGGCCCAGCACCTGGCTCTGTGAGGCTCCACCGGCCACGTCTTCCACGTGAGCCACTGATGTAACCGAGTGGACTCCGCCCCCATCACCACATAACACCTCAGACCAACGTTGCTCAGGGTCTTGCCTCTGACGATCTTATTTGACCCAACAGTAACGTTATGAACACGTAGAGCATTTTTTTCTCAAAATGCAGTCTGTCTAACACCTGCTCCCGTATCCCATGGGATGCTTTAAATATGTAGATTTCTGGGTCTCACCTCTGATCAACTGAATGGGATTCTCTAAGGGGAAGGCCCAGGACTCTGCATTTTCAACACATCTCTTTGGTGATGGTTTGGTGATGGTCTGGGACAGGGGTTCTTCACCTTTTCTTGTGCCGTAGACACCTGCAGGTGGGGGAAGGCTGTTAGCCAGATTCTGCGCTTAAACGCAGGGAATCAAATATGCAAGATTACACAGAAACTGATTAGACTGAAAAACAATGATCGAAATATTCAACAAAAATAAATAGATTTCTAAACAAATGCCTGAGCTTTGTCAGTAATGCATTTGTAGGAAGGTCTTGTAGCAGGTCGAACAACCAAGAGAGCTCTGGAGAAATGATGAGTATGAATGACGTTTTGAGATGATTGCAGCCCCTCTAATGTCATATGATATGAAAGTCTGTGATTTCTGTGGGTGACAAAGTCAGAGCTTCTGGTATTCCTGGACATGTGCTTTGTTGCTACATTCATAATTAAAGGAAGTGAGTGAAAAACTAAAGATATGTTTTTTTTTCTCTTTACATCCCCAGGCCCCTCCTCACCCATAACCCACAGGTGAAGGACACCTGTTCAGTGGGGTGGATGGAGTGCATGAGCTTTGGGACATCTTGCGTAAACAGATGTGGGTGAGTGCACACTCAGGCACACACACAACTTTGCAACTCTGCCTGACATAGACTGAGCAGAGACTATGTAAAGTTGCAGTCCTGTTCAGAGTGAGCACTGCTTGCCGGCGTTGGCGTTAAAGGCAGAACCACATGCGTGGGCACCCTGCCAGGCCAGGGAGAGGGGCCGGGTTTGCTAAGGAAGCTGAAGGAGTCTGTTTGGGGCCGGCTCCCTGGACCTTGTCCTTTCGCACGTCCTCTGGGAGTGCATCTGATCTATTCCAGGACAGGCGAGAGAGGGTGGGAGAGGACCAGCTCTGCACTCGAAGCAGCACGGTGGTCATGGCCACCGGCAGCGATTTCCAGTGGGTGTAACCCTTTCACCCCCCCGAGACCATAACACCCCAGTAAAGACGGCAGCGCTTCCCGAGGCGCGCCTCGCTACACAATGCTTGGAGAAGACGTTCTGTAGAAAAAGTCTGTGGTCAAAGCTGTCTCAGAGATTCTGCCCCTAAACATCTCACCTCAGCGGTTCCCGGCATGTTGGCCCTGCTGGGGAGTTCATAGGTGCGGAAACATGTTTAATTTGGTTCATTGTGCATCAGAATCTCCTGGATGTCTTAAAGAAATACTGTTAAAATACTCATCACTCCCAGACGATGATTAAGCTGCTCTATGGTATGGCATTAAAAAGAATCTCCTTGGGTTGAGAGGCGCTGGTGAACTCATCATTTTTAAAAGGTTATTTCTCCATAGACCTTAAACTAATTTTCTGGGGCTGCTGCAACCCAGTAGCACGAACTGGAGGCTTAAAACAACAGAAATGTGTTCCTTCACAGCTCCGAAGGTCAGAGGTGTGAGATCGGGCTGTGGCAGGGCGGTGCTCTCTCCAAGGGTTCTTTCTCCCAGCACCCGGTGGTGGCCGGTGGTCCTTGCCCTGCCTGGGCTTCCATCTGCGTCACACTGACCTCTGTCATGCTGACCTCTGTCTCCGTCATCGCATGGGAGTCTCCGTGGGTGCCTCTGTCTTCTTGTCAGGACAGCAGTCATACAGGACGGAGGGCCCACCCTGCTCCATGCAGTATGACCTCATCTTAATTGGTTAAATCTGTGACCTGTCTCCAAATAAGGTCACAGGTACTGGGGTCAGGAATTCAACATATCTTTTGAGGAACAAAGTCAACTCCTTTCAGATGTACTTTGGGATGAATCCTTGAACACACCTGAGAAACGCTGCCTGCTAGAATTTTAAATTTTGAACCACGTAGCTTCCTGGTGAAAACGCCATGATACATGGTTCACACGTTCCATTCCCTGATGACGGAACCGTTCGCACTGTGGTGGAGAGGACTGCTGGGCACTAGAAAGCCAAGGGATGCTTTCCTGTGAAGACGATATTTTGGGTTTAGAGTAGTTGATCTAAAGCCACTTTTCATGGCTGGAATGAAATGTCGAACAGGGTCTGCTGGGGCCATGCCTCCTCTGGGCAATCACGGCTCCCAGCAGCCGAGAGAAGGGTGTTGGCTGCGTGTCCTCATCCAAGGCAGCCTCCTGCCCACACGCCCATGAGCAGCAACACTTCATGCAGGTGCATGTTCAAAAGAACAAGCCCCCAGCCCTGGCCCCCATGGCTCAGGTGGTTGGGTGTCATCCCGCACACTGAAAGGTCAAGGGTTCGATTCCTGGTCAGGGCGCATGCCTGGGTTGCAGGTTCGGTTCCTGGTCCGGCTGCATGCAAAAGGCAAATGGTTGATGTTTCTCTCTCACACCAATGTTTTTCCTCCTCTCTTCCTCCCTCCCTTCCCCTCTCGCTAAAATCAATAAGCATGTCCTGGGGTGAGGATAAAAGAAGGAATAAGCCTCCAAACACACCTCAGCCTCAGTCCTTGAAATTGTTACCTGGGCTGAGAGGAGCCGAGCACCTGATTCTTCTGGAAACATTTAAGTAGAGGCTGTTATTGTCTGGGAGGCAGAGCGGCTCAGCAGAAAGGCAGAACAGTGTTAAAACTCAGTCCCTGTCTCTAAGGTGTCTGCCCTTCCACCGCTGCCCCGTATTTTTCTGAAAACAGTACTAACGGTGAGGCTTACATGAGGTGCTGTGGGTGAGCATGCTGTAGACTGTAAATTCAGAGAGAACGGGATCATTACGGAGGATGCTTGGGCCAGCTTAAATGTTGGTGTTGTTACTAGGGAGCAGGAGGCTGATAATCAGCCTTGGCTCTGGACAGCATTACGGAGTCAAGCTTGAGGCTGCCTGCCTGACCACTTCCCGTCCTACGCCGTTTCTCTCCCCAAATCTTACCTGCCCTTGCTAAGTGCAGTGCTGTGGTCGACCTGCTGGTTTCGGTTTGTGTGGCTCTGGCTGGATAAAATGGAACTGCTGATTCCAGCGGCCCTGTTGTTAGGGTCAGAGGAGAGCTCTGGTTAGGAAATGGGAGGAACCGACTCCTTCCTGTAATCAGAGGCTGAGCTGTCGGCAGGGGCTGCAGAGAGGGAGAGGCACTGGGCCAGAGTCCTGCTTGCCCTTGGAGAGAGCTGCCTTACGCCCTGCCCTGAGGATCCTTCTGGATTCTGGTAGAAGATGCCCTAGGGGAGCTGGAGACTGGGGTGCGGTGGGAATGAAGAATGCTCAGCTTGGTCACTGAGGAGAGCAACGCCTTGGCTCAGGAGCATGTGCTTGGAGTTCACAGTGGCCAATCCCTGTCCAGTGGCCGTGACATGAAAAGAGAGGGAAACTTCTCACACAAAACCTTAAGCCCTGGCTGGGTGTCTCAGTGGCTGGAGTGTCGTCCTTGGCACTGAAATGTTGTGGGTTGGCTCCCCTGTCTGGGCGCGTAGGGGAGGCAACTGATGTCTCTCTCTCTCTCTCTCAAATCAATAAAAACATATCCTCAAGTGAGGGTTAAAAAAAACAAATGAGCTTGGAAACATCCAAAAGGCAACTATTGTCCCAAAGTTCTCCTCAGCAGGACTACTCCACAGTCTGAATTTCCATCAACTGGAGTCGTTTTTCGGGGGATGAGACGTTGGTGGCAGGGTTTTCTGTCAAAAGGAAGGTAGTTCTGGGATGGGTGGGTGGGTGGGTCATGTCTTAATGTCTCTCATCCATAATATTTGGGATCAATTTATTGGCTTAAGAGCCTTGGGACCCTAACAAGGAAGGTGTGAGCCCGGTGTGGTCCCTGGAACAGGGCCCTGGTGGGTGTTTGTGGGGTTACCTCCACATTCCAAGAGATGGTGACTTGTTAGGCTGCAAGGGGAGGGATGGAATTCGTGTGCAGTGCCATTCAGGGGCTTGATAATTTGGGGGAAAGAGAGGTGCAAGAATCTACAAGGAGAATGCAGTGTGCTACAGAGGCTTTGAACAGAGATTTGAGTTTGTGTTCTGATTCTGCCACTCACTGTGTGATTATATGCAGGTCATGTTCACCGGCTGGCCGTGGCTTTGCCAGCTGTGAAATGGGAGCTCTGGTACCTAACACCTCACAGAACCGTGGTGAGACTAGGAAGTTACTGTAGCAGTGTGGTTTCTTCATAAAGACACTCATTGCTATTGCTGTTATCACTGCCGTCTCAGGCAGGATGCGCTCAGTGCTAGAATACCTAACTGCACGTTTGCCCGGAGTGACAGGCAGCGATGCTGACTAGCTCTTGCACCTGGGGAGGTGTGTGAATGTGTCACATGGGGAGTGTTAGTGCCTTGCACAGTGGGGACTCGAGGCTGGCCTGGAGTCCAGGGAGTGAGCTCCTTCCAAAACAACTCCAGCCACCCTCACCACGCTGACCCTGGAGACTGACACAGACAGAGGTTGCTTGTTAGAGATACAGAGACCCACAGCCCAGAATGGCCACTTCCGTCCAAGTAAAGAGGGCAGCCAGCCCTTGGCAAAGAGTCACGAGGGAAACAAACCTGGTGGTTTGGTGAGGGGAGAGTCAGAGGCGAAGGCTCAGCAGTGCTGAGTGCAGTGCTGTGGCCGAGCTCCCAGGCCCAGTGGCAACATGAATGGGTCCCAGTGTCAGGGATCCCAAAGAAAGAGGGCCCAGCTGTCAGGCAGCCTGGCAGGGGCAGGGGGCGATCTACGCAGACACAGCTCTGCCTTGCCCAGCATTGATCAGGCCCCCCAGCTCTGGTGTGGAGGAGCTGGAAGCTGATACCAGGCCCGCTGTGTGGCCCGGCAGGCTCCCCTGGACTGGTCTGTGTGAAAGGTGGGCAGAGTTCCTCTCAGAGTGAGCGTGAGCTCACTTGGACTAATCCATTGGTCATTTTCATGAAATCCCAAGTGTGAGAACTATGTTTATTGCTCTATGTGAACCTGACTCAGCTGGATGTTCCTGACTCTCAGACTTAAGATATTGGTGTCCCCAAAGGTGTCTAGGCCAGGCCAGGAGCTTCCCTTTAAGAATGCTGCCCTGGGCTGACTTGTTTCTGCCTGGGAGAGCCACTTATCACATGATAATGGGGGTGCAAAGGGTGAAGCACCCAAGGATGACAAAGGAAATCTTAGCCCCAGCTGGGGAACTAAGGAGGCTTCATACAGGATGTGGCACTTGACATGAGTCTTTAGGAGACAGTGGGACTTTGATGCATGGAGATGAGCTTAGGTTCAGAGAGCAGGCAAGGTCCTGGGAGGTGAAGTGGGGTGGTTTTGGATGGGAGGTCTTGAGACTTGAGTGACATGGGGGAGGAGTGGGGTGGTGGCCAAGGTTGGGAGGAGGCAGCAGGAAGGCTTGGTGGTGATTTTGTCCTCTAGGGGAAGAGCAGAGGTTAAGGCCTTGCCTCCCAGAGTGATAGGACCTAGATCACAGAGACGGGGCTGGTGGAGCCAGCGGTCCCAGGGCAGGGGTCCCTTCCTGCCCTGGTCAGAGGCCCTGCATGGCATGCAGACACGTCCATGACCTCGCATGTGTCTTCTGAGACCCATCTTCACGCGATGTCCCTGCGCTGCTAGTAAAACAGGTCTGGCATCTTTGTCGGGTTGGCCAGAAGAAGCTCCTTATGCTTTGCCAATGCTGAGCCTTTTCATTTCTGCTCAGCAGGTGGGGGCGAGCCGAAAGCATCTGCAGCAGTCGGTGAGGCAGAGCTCCATGCTGGTGGTTTCAGGTGCCTGGGGCTCTCCTCCTTCAAGTGTCACTCATACTCTGTCACTGTCTCCCCTCTCTGTGTCCTCACCTGTCAGCAGAGAAGGCTGGACAGGGTGACTAAAAAGGGGCCTTTTCATTCTGGAAGTCTGAGCATCTGTGTCCTGTCTCCCTGGTGGCAAGGGCATACTTGACTGCCCCAAAGCGTGACAAAGACGGACTGCTCGCCCTGTGTGTCCCCAGACACGGTATGCCTTGGGAACTGGGCTATTATAAAAATAAACAAACAGCAGCTTGCTGGTCACCATCTAGATTGCTTGATTTCACTTGGCCCTGAGCCTGCAGTTCAAGTTTTAGGAAGGAGCACCTCCCCAAACTCCAGCAGAGGAAGGAGCTGGTGCAAAAATGGAAAGATGCTATGTGGGAAGAAAAGGTCTTTGTTGATGCCTTTGGACTCTGAGAATTAGAGGTCACACAGCCATGTCAGTCTGACCTCTGGATCCGCACATTTCTGGGGCAAGTTGAGTCTTAAGTGAGTGGTGTGAGTCATCCTCCCTCCTTTGCATGTTCCCAATGAAAATGTCCCTCACAGAAATTCTAGTGGCGGAAATGATTGCACAATTGCAGCCCTGTCCTGTTGTCGCGATGTGTCCCAGCAGCTCTCACTGTTTATTTCCCTCAATACCTGTTTGCCTTACTGGAGGAAAGGCTGCTCAGTAAAAATGTTGTTGAAGAAAGGTCCCTTCCAGGGAGCAAAAGCAATTCAGTCTGCATTGGGATTGTCCCTTGGATGTCCCCACCTCTGAAAGTGCGACAGGCCGCCCTGTATTGGCTGGGCCAGGAGCCGACTCCACTAACTGCAGCCTTTGCCCCTTGCCTTCCCTCTCCCGCTCCCTGCAGAGGCCAGGGTTGGTAACTGTGGATGGCCAAGTTGGAAGTCCACAGAAAACACCCCGCTTCCTGGCATTCCCCAGGGGCTGTGTGACCTGTCGCGGTCACCTTGAATGAAACAGAGGGAGAAATCTATCGCATTGTGAGTCACCACTGAGATGTCATCTGAATATCAATCTGATTCTATTAATTTGGACTGTGTAGGCACATCACACACCAGAAGACAGTCAAACAGCGACAGAGGCACACACGCTGAGACGCAGATGTGCACAGGGCACGCACAGACGCTCGTGCGCCCACTGGTCTAGCACACCTTGGCAGAGGTGGAAGGTCCTACTGGTGAAACAAGTGGATGTGGAGAGAGAGGGCTTTTTGGGGCAGTGCTAATGAGTGTGACTGCTGGGGAGGATTCACGGGCTGCACAGAATGGAAGGGAATGGGTGCCCCTCTCTCGAAAGCATGGCAGGCTTACACAATTAGGCATAATTATGCCCAGTCTTCTCTGAGGTGCTTCGTGGAGGTGAAGTCTGGTTTTCCCTCCCATGCCTTCCGCAGCCTCTCTTCCTGGTGCACTGAGCTCCAAGGGCCTCCCGCTGTGGTCCTGAGAGCCAGGCCTGCAGGCCACCTGAGAGGCTGAAAGCTTGCTTCCCAGCACTACCCAGGTCCTCTCTGCTCCCAGAGAAGGTGAGTCTCTGCCCTCTGCCTGGTGGGTGTTCATGGGGCATCCTTATAACTTGAAGGTCTCTGTTGACAGCAGCCAGTGGGGCAGCTGGTGTTGTGGCTGTCATGGTACAGGGCTGACTGGAGCCAGGGCATTTGAGCACATGTCTCAGTACTTCTCCTGACCTCAGTTTCTTCCTCTAAAGTGGGGGTAAGAAAGCCCCCCTCCCCCCAGCCTAGAGCTCCATGAGGGCTGTGCACTGCACAGGTCGTGACTACAGGAGGCACTGGCTTCTGTTGTTCTCGGAGCTGCGAGGACCAGGGCCCCTGCCTGCCTGCCTGCCTCACAGCCGATGTGTGTCACAGGAGACAAATGGCTACTTACTGTCTATCACTCCTTGCTGTTGGCTGACTTTCCTAGAATGTGACCTCTGGCCAGCATAAACCCATCAGCTCCTCTCAGTAGAATTCTCTCTCGCCTCTCCTGGTTAATCTGGGACCTGCCATCTCCGAAAGCAGAGGAGAGGCAAAGACACCTCCAGTGTTGGTGGCTTTGATGGGGCTGACCTGGGAAAGTTACTGCACCTCATGGAAGGGCTGGAAGGAGGCAGCTTACAGAAAATGTAGATGAACTTAATTCCAAGGTGGAAAAGGCTGTGCAGGCCTCAGGAAGAACCAGCACGTCGTACCTGTCAGCCCACTCAATGGGCCCGTCAAAGGCTTGCATGCTGGCACGCACCACTGACTGCACGATCCTCCCTGAGGCCCGGGACACAGGGGACAAATGAGATGCTTAGCTTATTGTCACAACTGGCTTCCACCTTGCCCTTCAGTCACCCTTAGTGTCCCCCCCCAGCCCTTCTCCAGCTGTCCACACAAGTGGTGCCCAGCTGGTCTGGCCGGGTGTGTGGAAGGGCGTATCCGGAGTGCCGCACACAGGCTGGGCAGCGATGCGGGTGATTGCCACTGCAGTGAGCCCCTAGGGGCCCTCGGGTGCTAGGAAAACAGGAACTGGGGCATCCTAGGAACAGAAGAAGGTCCTGTGGACAATTAGTCTTGGGGAGGAGTCTCCAGAAAGAGAAGCAAACAATGCTTCCCTGCGGGGTGTGCAACAGAAGCACCCTAGGGCTTCTGAAAACCATTAATTCCACAGCCCCATTTCCAGAAACTTCGGTTCAACAAATCTGGAGTGGGGCAATGAACCTGTATTTAAAAAAAATAAACATTTAATTTGGGGATAATTTTAAGTTTACAGAAAAGTTGAGGAGATAATTTGCATTTTAATAATTTTTATTGTGAAATATAAAGCACATAGAGATAAGTGCCCCAAACAAAAAGGGTACCTTGCTGATTCATGACAGGTGAACGCCGTTGTCATCACTACATGGCTAAGAAACAGGCCAGGCCAGTCTCCTAAAGCTCCCCGAGGCCCTGCCGTTCCTTCCCACCCAAGGTTTTACTACTTAAGCATGCACCCCTAAAGACTGTGGTTTAGTTGCTCGTCCCTAAACACTTAGTATAATTCTCCCTCCTTCTGAACTTCCCATAGGCAGCCACGCGATGTGCCTGGTTTCCCTCACTGGGTGAGGCCCATCCATGTTATTGTGCACAGCTGGCCTTCCCTCTCTTTCTCTGTGCTGTCCACTGCAGGCGCCACTGGGAACAGTTGGCTATTTAAATGGATCAAAGTGAAGTAAAATGAAAAACTCAGTTCCTTTTTTGCACTACTCACACTTCAAGCGCTCAGCAGTCACACGCGACAAGTGGTCACTTCTTGGGCACTGCAGACACGAAAACGCCCGTTGTCACAGAGACTACTTTTCGGGGACTCTGCTCTCCAAGTCCGATCTCCCGACTGCGTCCAAAGTCAGCCATTCGACTGTGGATGGATGTTTCGTTTGTGTGCAGTGCTCCACAGTGCTGTTGTGGAGAATGCCGCTGGGGATGTTTTTGTAGTGGCCTCTGGGTGCACGAGTTTATGTTGGCTGGACACCCAAGGGCAGAAGTGAGGGCCACAGCTGTGCACACGTTCAGCTTCAGTAGACCAGGCCGCCCTGTTTTCTTAAGTGGTACGCTAATTTATGCTCCCACCAGAATCTCTTTTCAAACTTATCCCAGGCAATTTCGACAATCAGCCAGTTGCGGAGTCAATTTCTCCAAGAAGGTAGATTTTGTCTCTCTACAAGAAAGAGCCTTCAAACAACTCAAATTGTGTAGCTGCAGAATGGACTCTCATGAGAAACACATCCTTAAGTAGTGAGCACCCTGTCTTTAGAGGTATTCAAGTGGATTCTACACGACTCTTTGACACAATGGTGCTAAAAAGAACATCTAGACTTAGTAGGAAGCCTTCCTGACTGATGTAGAAGGTTCTTTCAACTGTAACAGCCTCTGATTTCATGACTTTTCATGGCCACGTCTGGTGAGATACCTCCTGGACAGTGAAATTCTTCATAGTTAGGCAGCAGAACAGAGAAAGGGCTGGTGCCAGAGACCCAGATTAAACACAAATTGGATCGTTAGCCCCAGAATAATTGAGTCAGTTGTCTAGATGATCAATGAAGCACCTAGTGTTCACTTAACCCTGCTGTCCCCACCCACACTCTTGGGCTAATGGGAATGGTGACTGCCTCAGTGTCACCCTTGGCAGACATTTATACGTCCTTCTTATTTCTAGTTTAATGGCTTTATTGGATACTTGTCTATTATTGTAACTGTCTTAAATCATTTTGGGGAGCAGGTGTGGCATAACTCACAACGCTGTGAAAATGCCTTTTCTCCCCGTTGCCTGGCAGTCTGTTTGCCTCTGTCCCTGAGCTCTCTCTTCATCCGTTCTTCTGGTCCCCCCAGACCTCCCGCCCACGAGAGTGTGAACCTGGCAGATTTATTCTAGGTCACAGACGAATAATCCTCAGCCCAGGCCCTCAGGGGTCGCCCTTCGCGATGGAATGGCTTCCTTGTGACTCACTTGAAGACTGATTGTTTCTTCTAAGAACGCTGTTAGGGGATTTGGGAAAAGGCCTTCCATCTCCCCAGGTGGAGGTGAGTGATGAGGTTTCAAAGGGAAAACGAGAAGTGAGCAGATCTGATAACCTGAGCCCACTCGGGGGCCACTGCGGCCGCCCTCTCTGCTCTGCTAATGAGGTGCGAGCAACGTTTGCCTCTGGGCCCCGCTCGGGTCACTGACAGCCCTTTTGGTAAATTGTTTGTAAAGCCCATGTGGTTAGGATCCCAGAAACCTGTGTGTGTGGTTACAACTGGGCTTCTGAGTGGGACTGCATCGTGGTGCCTGTGGGTGGTGGCAGCCATCATTCTAGCTCACACAGGCTTTGTCTGCCTGCTTTTGGACGGAAGGAGCCGACTGGGACCTGAGAGAAGGCCCCAGAGAGATCGCCACGGAGCCACAGTGAAGGCTGGAGCTCTTCGGACTCCATGGTTTTGGGTTTTTCTCTTTAACCACCTTGGGAGGCTGTGGAGAGAAGATGCGAGACACTGGCAGGATCGGCCTCAGTGCCCAGGCTGCATTCTCTGTGCCTTTAAGCTTGTCACCCCTCTTTCTTGGCCCTAGGTTTCCCTGAAACTTCAGGAACAAAGACAATCGAAGGGCTGTGTCTGAAGAATGCCCTCTGTCCCAGGAGACATACTAGGCTTAATTAGCCAGTACCCACAGGACGTTCTGAAAATGAGAGATGCCTGGGATCATTATCTATCAAATGTCACATACAAATATGCTCGTGTTCCCGTCATGGATGTGTGCGTTGCAGACTTCCTCAACCAAGTGTGACCCGCTTGGTGGTTTTAATTACAAATACCAATAAAAATGGTTGATATTTATGGGCACAGACCCTTCAGATCCAGGGAAGGAAGCTAATTGCGTCGGACAGCGCTGTGATTGAACTCAGAGGGAGGCTGGTGCTCCTGCTAGCTGGGTGTGATGCTGACACTCTTGTCTCCCTGTGTTAATTAAATGTGATGAAATGATATTAACTTGTAAAAAGAGTCAGAGGCATGGCTGGTTTGCTTGCTGGATGGGGCTGAGGCTGGGCCTGCGGCTTGAGGGATGGACTCCAGGGCTCCTGTCCTTGGGAGAAACAATGTTTGTCGAGTGATTCTCAGTCTTGGCTGCAAGTAGAAGCGCCTGAGGGGCTTTTAATATCCACTGGCCTGGACTGGACTGGGTGGGATCTCCCAGATTGTTCTAACGAC
>PVIA01009598.1:0-53243 GCA_004024845.1 Tonatia bakeri
GAGATATAAAAATCTAAAGAGTTTTTGTTTTTGTTTTTGTTTTTGTTTTACATAAAATGTTGCTTTATAAACCAAATCAAGATACAATCAAACAGTCATTAGTAGGATAAGGGGAAAAAAAGAAAAGAAAAAAAAATAGAAAGAAAGAAAGAAGAAGAAAACAGAGAGAGAGAGAGAGAGAAAGAAAAAATAAAGAAACACCCACAACCAAAGCAAATGTAAAACATAAACAAATAAAAAAGAAACACACACACACAAAAAAAACTCTTGTTGGTTTCTGACTGGCCAAATCGGTGTTGCTGTTCCTGCCAGCGCAAGCAGGCTGAGGCGCGAGCAGTGAGACTGCCTTTCACCTTTCTAAGACAGAACTCAGTCAGACTCAGGGCTGGCCACCAGCTTTTCCCAGAAACTATTGCTGTCTCCGTCTGGTTTCAGGATGCAGGCTGCAGAGGTGGGCAGGCGTTGCGCCCCTCCCCCAGCTTCGCTGCCATGGCTCTATGTTCAGGGGAGCCCCCGCCTCTCTTCTGGGTCATGGTGCCTGGGCCAGGACTGCAGGGGTCCCGAACTTCCCCTCGTGGGCTCCCTGTTCTCCGGCAGCACCCTCTGTCCTCCGGTCTCGAGACGCACCCTCTGGGTCTTGGGAAGGGTCGCGTCCCTCCCTTTGTATCCACTGCGGACCCCAGCACCTGGGAAAAGCTGTGTCTTTTCTGAGTTCCGCATTTGAATGAGTAAACCCGCAGGGCGTGTGCCCGGGACAGATCGTCTCAGCTCCGGTAGACCTTCCCTGTTCCCGGCTGGGGCATGGGTTCTCAGTCCACCCTGAAACCACACACACCCCTGTTTGGGGGCGCGGGCGCCCATGGGAAGGACTCCACCCCCACGACAAGGCCTCTCCTGGTCCGGCAGACTGGGTACTCACTGTTCCCCGTGGTTGCGCACAGCTCCTGCATTTCTGTTGGTTCCAGCCCCTGACTGGGGACAGAGTCTGCTCGGCTCTCTCGGATGCCCTCCGCGCCCAGCTGGGTCCCTTCTGGCCTCCTACCATCAGTTCATTTAATATCTGGATAACTTCTGATGTCCTATTTTTATAAATGTTGCGATATCTGTGGTCTCCTAGTCTGTTTCTCCTCAGATCGGCCAAATTCTCCCCTGCGCACCGGAGAGGGGGATTAAGACTCCTCCTCTCAAGCCGCCATCTTCCCTCCTCCTGAAGTGTTTCTTCTATATCGGTGAAATAAGCCATTGGTACTTTAATAGGAATTGCATTGAATGTGTAGATTGCTTTGGGTAGTATGGACATTTTCATGATGTTAATTCTTCCAATCCATGAACATGGTAATTGTTTCCATTTGTTTGTGTCTTCCTTGATTTCTTTCCTCAGTGGTATACAGTTTTCTGAATACAGGTGTTTTACCTCTTTGGTTAGGTTCATTTCTAGGTATTTAATTTTTCTTTTTGCTATTTCAAATGGGATTTTTTCCTTGATTTCTGCTTCTGCTGTTTCATTGGCGATGTACAGAAATGCCTTTGAATTCTGGATATTGACTTTGTATCCTGCTGTTTTGACAAATTCGTTTATTAGGTCCAGCAGTTTTTTGGTAGAGTCTATAGGATTTTCTACGTACACTATCATGTCATCGGTAAACAATGACAGTTTTGTTTCCTCCTTTCCAATTTGGATGCCTTTTATTTCCTTTTCTTGTCTGATTGCTGTGGCTAAAACTTCCAATACTATATTGAATAAAAGTGGTGAAAGTGGACAACCTTGTCTTGTTCCTGTTCTTAGTGGAAAAGATTTTAGTTTTTGTCCATTGAGTGTGATGCTCACTGTAGGCCTCTCATATATGGCCTTTATTATGTTGAGAAATGTTCCCTCTCTTCCCACTTTGCTGAGTGTTTTTATCATAAATGGATGCTGTACCTTATCAAATGCTTTTTCTGCATCTATTGAAATGATCATGTGATTTTTGTCTTTGCTTTTGTTTATATGATGTATTACATTTACTGATTTGTGAATATTGAGCCATCCTTGCATGCCTGGTATGAAACCCACTTGGTCATGGTGGTTGATCTTTTAATGTATTGTTGGCTGCGATTTGCCAGTATTTTGTTGAGAATTTTAGCATGAATGTTCATCAGAGATATTGGCCTAAAGTTTTCTTTCTTTGCTGTGTCTTTATCTAGTTTTGGAATTAGGATGATGCTGGCCTTATAAAAAGAGTTTGGGAGTCTCCGATCTTTTTGGTTTGGGAATAGTGTGTGAAGGATAGGGGATAGCTCTTCTTTAAATCCTTTGCAGAATTGTGCTGTGAAACCATCTGGTCCAGGGTTTTTGTATGCTTGGAGTTTTTTAATTACTGCTTCAATTTCTTTTGCTGTTATTGGTCTGTTCAGGCTTTCTGCTTCTTTTTCATTGAGTTTTGGAAGATTATATTTTTCTAGAAATTTGTCCATTTCATCTAGGTTTTCAAATTTCTTGACATACAGTTCTTCATAGTAATTTCTTACAATCCTTTGTATTTCTGTGATATTAGTTGTAATCTTTCCTCTTTCATTTCTGATTTTGTTTGTTTGGGTCTTCTCTCTCTTTTTGTCTTGATGAACCTGCTTAAAGACTTGTCAATTTTGTTTATCTTTTCAAATACCAGCCCCTGGTTTCATTGATCCTTAGAATTGTGCTTTTAGTCTCTATGTCATTTAATTCTGCTCTGATCTTGTTTATTTCTCTCCTTCTGCTTGCTGTGGGCTGTCTTTGTTGTTTTTCCTCGAGTTCTTGTAGGCATAGGGTTAGTTTGTTTGAAATGTTTCTATCTTTCTTAGGTTTTCCTGTATCACTTTAAACTTCCCTCTCTGTAGTGCCTTTCCTGTGTTCCATAAGTTTTGGATTGTTAGGAGTTCATTTTCATGTGTTTCCAGAAACCTTTTGATTTCCTCCCCAATTTTATCCTTGACCCATTCATTGTTTAATAGCATGGTATTCAATCTCCATGATTTTGAGTGTTTGGGGTTATTTCCCTTGGGGTTTGTTTCTAGTTTCAGTCCCTTGTGATCTGAGAAAATGCTTGGTATGATTTCAATTTTCTTGCATTTGTTGAGGCATGTTTCTGTTCTATCATGTGATCTATCTTTGAAAATGTTCCATGTGCATTTGAAAAGAATGTGTATTTATCTTCTTTTGGATGAAGGGCTATATATGTATCAGTTAAGTGCATTTCATCTAGGGCATTGTTCAGTGCCACAATATCTTTGTTGATATTTTGTTTGGAAGATATGTCCATTTTTGAGAGTGGGTTGTTAAAATCTCCCATTATAATTGTGTTGCTGTCAATATCTTTTTTGAAGTTCTCTGAGATTTTCTTTATGTTTGGGTTCTCCTATGTTGGGTGCATATATATCTACAATGATTATGTCTTCTTGGTGGATTCTTCCCCTGAATATTTTGTAGTGACATTCTGTGTCCACCTTTTTTCCCCTTTTGTGGAAGTCTATTTGTGTGATATTAATATTGCTTCCCGGGCTCTTTTTTTTTCCCTGTCCATTTGCTTGGAATATTTGTTTCCAGCCCTTCACTTTCAGTCTGTGTAGTTCTTTTGACCTGAGGTGGGTCTCTTGTACACAGCATATGTGTGGGTCATGCTTTCTTATCCATTCAGCTATTCTATGTCTTTTGATTGGAGCATTTAATCCATTTATATTTAAGGTTATTATTGATAGGTACTTATTCATTGCCATTTTCATACCTGTGTTCCTCTCTCTCTCTCTCTCTCTCTTTTCCTTCCTTTCCTTAAAGTAGTCCCTTTAGCATCTCTTGCAGAGCTGGTTTGGTGGAGGTATATTCTTTTAGAGTTCTTTTTTCTGGGATGCTCCTTTTTGACCTTCTATCTTTATTGAGAGCCTTGCTGAGCAATGTAGCCTTTGTTGCAGGACTCTGGTTCTCATTCCTTGGAATATTTCTTGCCATTCTCTTCTGGTTTGGAGTGTTTACATTAAGAAGTCAGCTGCTGGCCTTATTGGGGCTCCCTTGTATGTTACTTCCTGTTTTTTCCTTGCTGATCTTAAGATTCTCTCTGTGTCTTGGTATTTTGCCATTTTAATTATGATATTTCTTGGAGTGGGCCTCTTCGGGTTCCTCTTGATTGGGACTCTCTGTGTTTCCTGGATTCGTGTTACTTTTTCTTTCATCGAGTTAGGGAAGTTTTCCATCATTACTTTTTCATTTAGGTTTTCTATCCCTTTCTCTTCTTTTTCTCCTTCTGGTATCCCTATTTTATGGATATTATTATGTTTCATATTTTCTTGCATTTCTCTTAATCCCTCTTCACTCTTTCTTAGTCTCTTTTCCTTTTTTTGCCCTTTATGGTTGTTTTTTCTACTTTGTCCTCTAGTTCATTGATCTGATCTTCTGCTTCATCAATCCTGCTTTTGATTCCTTCTACTGTGTTCTTCAGTTCAGAAATTTTATTCTTTATTTCCTCTTGGCCCTTGTTGATAGTTTCTATTTCCTTTTTCATGTTAATATAGTTTGCAGTGAGTTCATTGTACTTTTCCTGTAGTTTCTGGTTATTCATTGTGAGCTCATTGCGCTTCCTGATAACCATTGCTTTGAACTCAATATCTGATAGTTGACTTGCTTATTTCATTTAGCATTCTTTCTGAGGCTTCCCCCTTTTCTTTCATTTGGGGATTGTTTCTGTGTTTTCCCATTGTTTGTGAGACTCTTCTTGTTAGCTTCAGCATCTTAAATTGATCAGTCTGACTCCCTGGGTTTATGTTGGTAACCTCTGTGGTGGAATACTTGTGTCATTCAGTGGTGCAGGTCCTTGATCTCCCAAGGTCACTGGTCTTGGGCTGCCACTTAATGTGGCTCTGTGTTTGTGTTTTGATTGTTGTTGGGTCTTTCTTTGCGGGGTTCTTCCCACCAGCTGGTTAACTGAGGGTCACTCTGTCCACCACCTCTTGTATTTTGTTGTTCTTTTGAGTTCAGGTTGTATTGAAGCTGGTTCTTCTGTGTGTACAAGGTTTTGAGTATTCTCTCTTGCTCTTGTTCAGTTGTTTGTTTGGGTAGTGTCTCCATTATTTAGCTGTATCTCTAGATAGGTCCTGGATTAAGGTTTGTTTGGTTTCGACTCCCCCCATCACCTTCTTCTGTCTTTATCTGTTAGTGCTTTCTTTGTTGTTAGGTTTCCTCTTCCAGTGTGTATCCTGGTGTTCACCACTTCCACATACTCTTTTTTTTGTGATTATTTGGAGGAGGAAGGCAAAATGTTTTCATACAGCAAAAAAGTGTTCTATGATATTTACAGTAGCAGCCAATAAAGAAGAGATAGCAGATCCCTTGGCTATGTGTAGTGTTAACTGTGGTCTTCCATCCAACTAGGTGATTTTTAGAAAGAATGGAAAGAAAATAAGAGTCTTGTTGGGAGGGAAGGATTGTGAGTTGGATCTAGAAAGCAGTGAGCTTGTGGGAGGTCAGGTTCTGACATAAGGTGAGAATAAAGGATAGTAAACAGGTGTAGTGTGTGAGAGAATAGAGTTAGCCACTACAGTAATAGAGTTCAGGAAACCGTGAAGTGGACTAAGATCTGGGAGGGGTGTTGTGAAGTATTTACAATTGTATGGAACAGGTATTATTTACAATAATATTAGAGCAACAATCATATGATAGAATCTATGTGATCTGGATAACAAGAATGGGGAGTATAGGACCTTGAGTAGTGTGCTAATGGGACACAAGTGAAGTGAAGGAGAGTAAATTAGCAATACACTATGAAAGAGAGATTTGGGGAAACCTGTCAAATGATACAATAGAGGCAGCCAAGCAAAGCAGACTGTACAGAAAGAAGAGCAATACAAAAATGCAATTAAAATGAAAGATGTAAGAATAATGAAAAAATATGAATAATACAAATATGCAATAACTTGTAGGTTCTCTGTAATAGCAAAGTGAAATTTGTCTCACTGTCTCAGCTGTTGTGATGCCCCTCCTTTGGGAAACTCCAGCCTTTTCACATTTCCAGGGTTTGTCTCTGTGTGTGTTTGTGTGTTTTGCTGGTTTCACTTATAGGTGTTTTAAAGAAAAGGTAGAAAAAGAAAAGAAGAATAGGTAAAATTAGAAAGAAAGAAAGAAGAAATAAAACAAGATAGAGGGAAAGAGAGGAAAAAGAAATTGAAAGAGGAAAAAATAATAAAATAAAAAACTAAAAAATTGTAAAACAAAAATAGAGTAAAATAAAAAAGTCTCTTGGTTTCAAAGTGGCCAAACCGGTTTTTCTGGTCTTGCTGGCTGCAGCAGGCTGAGTGGCAATTGGTATGGCTTTTCTTCTTTCCTGGTCTGCACTCAGTCAGGGGTGGGCACTCTCACTGGTGCTATCCTCTCACCTCTCCCCTGCAGCTTGGTTGTGGGATACAGGTCTTTCCCTGGGTTTACTGTTGTGGGCTGGGGTGCGGGCATGCATACACTCGGCCAGGCTGCCTCACCCTTCCCAGTGCTATGGGGATGTGTAGGGTCTTCAGCACAACCTTCCCTGCAACTGTGGGATTGCTGCCTGGCTGGGTGGTGGGGAGGCTGCAGCGATTGTTGCAGGAGAATTCCCCAAACAGTGTCTGTCTTTTCACTTTTCCTTTTTGAGAAATTCCTCCTACTCAAGACTGTTGCTCCATGCAGCAGCCTGGCCTCTCCCACAGCCCAATTCTCCAGCCAGACCAGTGACTATTGGGGTCAGGGCCCATCACTGCATGACTCTCAACTCTGCCGGTGTCTACAGACTCCATGGGTGTTGGCAGTCAACTGTATGTTTGCCATTTAGTCCTTATTCCCCTCTCTGTGACTTCAAGCAACCAGGTTTCTCCTGGTGCTGCTCAGACCTTGTTTGGCTGGGGAGGGAGCTGTTCTTCCAGCTCTCTCCCAAGGACTCTATGGCAGGCCTGGCATTCACCAGGCTTGGGGCTGCAATGCCCTGGTCCCCACACTGGTCCCCGAGACCTTATTGTCCTGAAGCATTCTCCTTACTGTCTGGTTTTTCGGTTCCACTACAATTTTTGGTCTCTTATTTTCATATATGCTGAGGCACTGTTGGTTGTTTGCTCTTTTACTCTATAGATTGGCTAGGATTTTCTCCTGTGTGTAGGGGGAAGGGGAATCTTCTCCCTCCTCCACCAGCACCATCTTCCTCTCCTCATCTCCATGTGTTCACCTAGAAGCTCTGTCCACTCATTTACTGTTGGGCATTTAGGTTTCTTCCAGTACATGGCTATTGTCAATTGTACGGCTCCAAACATTGGTGTATATAGGTTCTTTTGAATTGGCATTTCAGTATTCTTAGGCTATAACTACTTCTTATTGACTTCACCTTTTCACCCATCCCTCAACCCCCTCTCTAGCTCTCCTTCAATTTTAAGAAGTGATAACTTTGCTGCACGCAGTAGTCTTATTTGTAGGGCCTTACTTTTCCCCACTTTGAATATTTTGTGCCAGTCCCTTCTTGACTAAAATTTTTCTGTTAAGAAATCAACTTACAGTCTTATAGGAGCTCCTTTGTAGGTAACTATTTCTTTCTTTTGCTTTGTTTAAGATTCTCTCTTTATGTTTAAACTTTGCCATTTAATTATGGTGTGGACTTTCAGAGTTCATCTTGTTTGGAACTCTGTGTGCTTCCTGAACTTATATGTTTATTTTCTTCACCAAGTTAGGGATGTTTTCAGTTATTATTTCTTCAAATAGGTTCTCAATTCCTTGATCTCTCTCTTCTTTTTTTGGTACCTCTATGAGGCAGATGCTGTTATGCTTGATATTGTTTCAGAGATCCCTTAAAGTATCCTCATTTTTTAAATTCCCTTTGCTTGTCAGATTGGATGTTTTCTGCTACCTTATCTTCAAAATCACTGATTTAATCACTGCTTCATCTAAGCTGCTATCGATTCTTTCTAGTGTATTCTTCATTTCAGATATCATATACTTCTTTTCTGACTGTGTCTTTTTTTATGGTTTCTATGACCTATTTTAATGCTTACTACCTTTTTGTGTTCTCACTGAGTTCCTCTATTCCTTTCCTAAGTTTCTTGAGCATCTTTATAACCATGTTTTGAACTTCCTGATAGATTGCTTATCTCCATTTCATGTATTCTTTTTCTGAAGATATATCCTTTAATTTTGGGCTTGTGTCATTGTCTCCTCATTTAAGCTCCCCATTGTTTTATTCTCTGTATTAGGTAGTTCTGTTATATCTCCTAGTCTTTGCAGGGTGACCTTATGTCATGTGTGTCACAGTGGCACTATGTCACTGATCACCTGCACTAGAAGCTCTGGAGTGTGTCTTCTGTGGTTTATGTGTGCACTCCCATTGTAGTTGAGCCTTGATATTTGTTTGCACATTTATAGGTGACATTGATCCTAATGCTGGCTGGCTGTGAGGACTGGCCACTGCAGTGTACAAGCTGCTCTTCAGGAGCTGACTCCACAACTGAAAATTTGCTTTGGCAGAGACCGGCCCTACCAGGACCTCCCTTTGAATGTGCCACTTATGGAGCTAATTGTGTGTGTGTGGCTTCTGCTGTCATCTGAATCTAACCCCTGGGTATGTTGGTTCTGGTATGGACTGTGATGCAGTTCAGTGTTAGACACTGCCCGTGACCAGCCTGAGACTACCTGTTAGGAGTCGCAAAGCAATCCATGGTCAGTAGCTGCCTCTGCTGAGCCTGAGTGCACATGGGAGCTGCTAATCTGTGAATCTAGGACAACTTTCAGAGTACTGGGCAAGATTCAGGTCAGCAAAATGCCCAAGGAACCCCAAGACCTGCCACTACCTGCCAGCTGACATTTAGTTTCAGCCACTGGAAGAGCCTTAGGCAGTACATGAGTAGCATGAAGTAGGTTTTCAGAGAGTCACTGTGTTGGGGTGAGTGGTGTTCACCAGGTTAATACAGTTTTAAACCTGGTGTCACTGTTGGGTCTGAGACAACTCAGCAAATGCCTCAGGATATACTGAGGCCAGCTTCTATCATCCTGGGCCTTTAAAGTAGGACCAGGTTTCAAGGAGAAATTTGGTGGAGATAGTTGATTTCACCAGGCTAAAGCAGATTAAGATTTGTTCATGGTTGGAGGAGGGCTTAAGTCAGGAAAGGTGGCACCTGTTAGCTTTAGTGCAGAAAGATGGTCCTTACCCTGAAGCCACACAGTTCACTTTCTCCCTGTGTTTCTCTGCCTCACCCCCAATTCTTGACCAAAATTTCTTGAGAGTTTTTTCAAGAAAGATGGCAACATGGGCTTAGGATGGCTGCCACTGACAGAGCCCCTGGCCCTGAATGAGTTGGCCAGGCTGGTGCCCCAGGGAGTCATCAGGGCAGAGTTAGTGTAGCTTACCAGGCTAATGCTATGTCGGGGGGTGTGCTTACCCCAGGAAAAGCGGCACCTGTAGGTGATGCAGTAGGAGGACTCAACACAAAACATTGGAAGCTGTCCCTCCAGTCCTCAACCTGAAGTCACAAAATTCAGTCTCTCCCCCTATTACTCTGGAACTGCCCCCTTTCCTCACCAGTAGTCTTTCTTCACCAGAGCCCAGGGTAAGTGCCTAATAATGAAAGTTTGTGTGCTGTGCCTTGAAGATAGTGTTTGAGTTTCCAGCAGCCTTTTGTTTCACCAGTGTGGAAGGAATTCCCCTGACTTTCACAGTTAGATGTTATGTGGTCTCCTCTTTCCAACTGAATATGTAGTTCTCTGGGCTGGGAAGTCCAGCTTGTGGCTGAGACCCCTTGCTTCTCTGCGGGGGCTCCTGCAGCTGAGATATCCCTCTGGATTCTCAACAACCACATGTGGGTATGAGACTGTTAGGCATCTCCTCCCTTCCTTTCAGTCTCAACATGTCTTCTGTATATCATTGGTTATATGATTTATGTTCAGCTACTCTTCAACTGGTTATCCAGGTGGAATATTTTATAATTTAGTTGTAGTTTTTTGAGTAGGTGAGTAAAGCTTCTATCTGCCTTACCATCTTTACCATCTTGGACCTTATGTTCATGTTGAATCTTTCTTGTTTCTTGAAGTAAACATATATTACTATGAACTTCCCTCTTAGAACTGATCTTGCTGCATTTCATAGATTTTGAGAAGTTGATTTTCATTTTTTAAATGTATTTGATTTAAAAAATGAATGAATGTATTTGATTTCTTCATTGGCCCACCCATTCATTGGTTGCTTAGTAGCATCATTTTTAGTCTCCATGTGCTTTTTTTGTTTTAGTTTCCTTTTTGTAATTGACTTCTAGATTCATATCATTGTGGTTGGAAAAGATGGTTGATATAATTTCAATTTTCTTATATTTTTTGAGGCTTGTTTTGTGGCCTAATATGTGATCTGTCCTGAAGAATGTTCTATGTACACTTGAAAATAATATGTGCTCTGCACTTTTTGGATAAATATATCCTGTATATCTTGTATAGAGAATAAAAATTATATTCTGTCTATGCCTATCCAATATATGTCATCTAATGTGTCATTTAAGGGCAATGTTTTCTTACTGATTTTATGCTTGGATGATCTATCCATTGATGTTAGTGGGTTATTAAAATTATGTTCTAGTCTAGTAATGCTGTCAATTTTTCCCTATATAGCTGTTAATGTTCTCCTATGTTGGGTATGAAAATATTTACAACTATTATATCTTCCTCTTGGATTGACCACCTCATTATCATGTAATACCAGACTGTCACTTTTTACAGCATTTGGTTTAAAGTCTATTTTTTTTTCTGGCTGGAACTGTACAACTCACAGAAGCATGGCTCATAGCTCACAGTAGTGCACCCCATAGACTCAGTGTCCACCTACTCCCTGGAGCTTTGCCTTGCAGTCTGTGAGACACGTGGCTATCAGAAACCATGATTAAGTTATTTACATACCTCATTGAGCCTTTGGATTCTGAACAACACGAAAGAAATTTTTCAGATTGACTATATTGAACAATTTAAGATGTGGATGCTTACCATTTCTTATTAGAGTTTTCCTGGATACAGCTATTCAGAACTATGATCAATTTTTGGTGAAGATAAATGACAGTGAAAATATCCTACATTAGAATATCATGTAGCATATGAACATAGAAGTGCCATTTAAGCCTTCCCACCTTATCCTGCAGGACTTTACAGGGGTGTCAGCTGTGGCTGTCTTTGTTGCAATGTGTGATGCTGTGAAAAAGCTAGGAGGAGACCCAGAGAAAAGAAATACTGTCTGGTCTGCTGATCCTGTAAATGATCATTTCATCCAGGTGAATTTTAACAAGAAGACAGACAGTGACAGAAGAATCAAGACCTAGAATTTGAAAGAAATAGGGAACAATATGAATTTTTAAAGTGGGGTTCTTAGGCTTTCTGCAACATGTGGATTATTACTCCTGGCTCAGAAATCATCTACTAGGTGAATATGGCAAGAATGGTATTTGATCAGGATAGATATTATAACTCAGACAGCATTGTAGGGGTGGATTGACATACTACCATGATTGATGGTTGAGCATTCTCAGTTTGGGTATGGGTGATATTGAAGCTGAAGCTGTCATCATGGGCCAGCTAAAGAGCATGGTGCTTCCCTAGGCAATTGGCTACAGGTAGATGGGAAATCAGTACACTCTGGTAACATCCACTGACATTATGTTAACCATTACCCAACACCTCTTCCAGGTTGAATTAGTGGGCAAATTTGTTAATTTTCTAGGTCAGGTGTAGCTTAGTTGTCCATTGCTGACCAAGCTACAGTTGCCAACATATGTCCAGAGTGTGGAACAACTGCTGCCTCTTTTACTGGTGGACAAATGAGTATTAGGTACCTGGTGCAGGCAGGTCATGATGAAACAAATAAAGTACATTACAAATTATCTTCAGGATGTAGGAATGTTTCAGGGTTTCAGTGACCCCTCTCAAGACCTAGACTTTGCCCAGACTGTGGGATTAGATTTGAAAACAGTGGGCCTTGCTTAGTGGACCCAAAGAGCCTCAGCACAAAGTAACTGTGTTCAACATGGAAAAGAACTTTAAGAGCTTTTTGGAGACAAACAAGGGTTTAAAGGACTACAGATTGCTTCAGACAGTCATACACCTTAAGACATTTATCTATAATAATAGCAATTCACCCTTGCTCATGATTCTGTGGTAATTGCTGCTATTACTAGCTGCACAAACACCAGTAATCTGTCTGTGATGTTAGGAGCAGGATTGTTGTGGGGGGGAGCGGGGTGTGGATGCTACCCTGAATGTGAGGCCTTACATTAAAACTAGCCTGTCTCCTGGGAGTGGTGTGGTCACCTACTTCCTGCAAAAAAATGGAGTCATGCCTATCTGTCTCAGCTTGGGTTTGATGTGGTGCACTATGATTGCATGACCTGCATTGGCAACAGTGGACCCTTGCCTGAACCTGTGGTAAAAGCCATCACACAGGAAGACCTTGTAACTGTTGAAGTACCACCCAGGAAAGGGACTTTTGAAGGTTGAGTCCACACAAATACCCAGGCGAATTATTTACCCTCTTCACCTTTAGTAATAACATATGAAATTGCTGGTATCATCAAAGATTGACTTTGAGAAAGAGCCATTGGTAAATGCAAAGGGACAACAGGTAATATTGAAAGGTATCTGGCCAACTAGAGAGGAGATCCAGACAGTGAAGTTAGTATGTCATTCCTGGGATGTTTACAAAAGTCTATCAGAAAATAGAGACGAAATGAAATCTGAAATGCCTTAGCAGCCCCATCAGATAAACAGTATTACTGTAATCTCTAATCTACATACATTAAGTCACCACTATTCTTTGAAACCTGACATTGGATCTTTAGCTTCCTAAATCTATAGGGGATGCCTATGTGCTATTAAATTTGAGAGATTCAGTAACAACTGACCACATCTTGCCAGTTGGAAATATTGCAAAAATGAGCCTTCTTTCCCACTACTTACCTATCAGTGGTCTGATTCAATACCCAGGTAATGATTCTATCATGGCATGGGGGACATTCACTGACATTTGCTTGCTAAGCAAATTTTTTAACAAGCAAGCACAACAGGCTATACATCTGTCCTTTGGAGAAATTCTTGATATGTCCAATGCTGTTGAGAGGTACCAGCAGGCCTTCCCCTGATTATTCTGACTGGCAAAGAGTGTGTATGGCTTGGTCATCTCTTGGGAGTGAGAAGACGAGGGCCCTTTCTTCCTGTGATTCAAAGCTGTCCTGGCTGGGAGTTACCTGTGCATTCATGGAAGTAACTTGGTCCAAATGGGGCTGATCTCCTTTGATTATCTCCCTGGGGTGACTGCAGACACTCCACAATGAAGCATCCACAATGGGGACATCCTCAACTACATGATCTGCAAGATGGCCAAGTCAGCCCTCTTTTCTTAGGAGACCTTCTCTTGGAGCTGTCCCTAGGGAGTATGTGCAGCATCATCAGCCCACTGAGCCCCTGGTGCAGAAGTATTTTCTGCCTCCATGCAGGCTACTACCTTGCAGAGAAGGATCTTTAGCTTCCTTGTTGACAATGGCATTCTGGTACCATTCCCCTGGGCACAAAATCAGCACTTTCTACACTCTCTCTTTGTGTTAATCTTTTTTTTTTTAAATGCACAGGTGTATTTTTAAATATATTACATAGAAAAATTTTCTTTTTTGCTTAATATTTTATAAAAATTTTTAGTTACAGTTCACATGAAATATTATGTTAATTTTAGGTGTACAACTCAGTGATTATACATTTATATAACTTATGAAAGAATCACACTGATAAGTCTAGCACCCATTTGTTAAGACCAACATCAGCCTGTACAAATATATTCTTTCTTTTTTTCTTAAATTTGTTTGTTTTATTATTTATTTATTTATCTATTTATTTATTTAATGGGAGGTGGGTATGGGTGGGGCAGGGAGTGATGGGATAAAAATTGAGACAACTGTACTTGAACAAAAATAAAAAATGAAATAAATAATCTTTTTACCATTTTCTAGAATTTGGGATCTAGAATGGTGGGAATGTCAGTATTGCCAGAAAAAACTGAGCTAGTCTTTAAACTTACTGATTACACAATGTTGATTTTTCACTCTTAGTCTGTTAATGTTCAGTCGAACACAAATAAGTCTTAGAGGGGATCTCCAGTCCTCTTTTTTGTTCCTCTATTACTGGCTCAGTGAAACCTTTCCCTGGAAGGTTTGTCTTTGCATATTACCCCAATGTTAGCTGACATGGGTATATAAGAACTTTTGCACATTTTAAAGGAGAGGAGTGATTGCAATTCTCCCCCTCTCCCTTCCCTTCTGAATGAATGATCCAGACACCCTGTTGACAGGTCAAATGTTGAAACTTTGATTATGTACCTTTTGATGAACATTAATGAAATGTGAAATTTTCTTTTACCATCTTCAAAAATTTTCCCTTGAAAAATCGTTTAGTTTTCAAGAGGACAATTTTGTTTGGAGGTGGTTTTGGAGAGAGATACAGAACATTTCTAATTTGAAGAAAATTAAATGAATTTTTAAAGGAAAAACTAAAATCTATTTTGTCTGATACAAATATTGCAAACTCAGGGTTGTTGTTTTTGTTTATTTTCTTGTTTGCTTTTATTTGCATTCAATATCTTTTTCATTCCTTCACTTTTGGTCATTCTGTGTCCTTCAAAATGAAGTTAGTCTCTTATAGGCAGTGTATTGATGGGTTGTCTCCCTTTTTTCTTTATCCTTTCAGCCACTCAATGTCTTTTGATTAGAGCACTGAGTGCATTTGCATTTAAATAAATTATTAACAGATATATTCTTATTGCCATTTTGTTCATTGTTTTCCTTTATTTTTGTAGTTCTTCCATAATTGAGTTACTTATGTTATAGGTTTCAACTTGATTAATATCTCAAGTTCCATGTTTTTTGCACTGGGCAATTAGGATAATTATTTCAGAATAGGTTAATTTCAGAATCGGAGTATCTGTGAGATAATTTGGAAGAAGAGAGTAAGGTAACATGTCAATGTCAGGTGTTCCTGAATCTGAAATTTATAACAACATTTTAATTGAATATATAGTTTCTCTGCTTATGGGGTGTAAAAACTCAAGGATAAAAATCCTTAATTTGTTTTCTTGGTGGCTACCAAAGGAAAAGGTGTTTGTACATTTAAAACAATGGCTCTCTAGGACTTTCATGGTGTCACGACTTATATTTAAGTCTTTTTTCCACCTTGAATTTATTTTTGTGTATGGTGTAAGTTGGTGCTCAAGCTTCATTTTTTTTCCCCATGTAGCCGTCCAGATTGCCCAACACCATTTGTTGAAAAGAATTTTTTTTTTTACTACATTTTATGCTGCTGCCTCCTTTGTCAAATAGTAATTGACTGTAGAGACTTGGGTTTATTTTGGGGCTCTCTATTCTGTTCCATTGGTCTATGTGTCTGTTCTTATGCCAGTCCCAGGCTGTTTTGATTATGGTGCCCTTGTAACACAGTTTGGTATCAGGTATTGTGATCCCTTCTACTTTCCTCTTCTTTCTCAAAATTGCTGCAGATATTTGGGGTCATTTATGGTTCCACATAAATTTTTGAAGTGTTTGTTCTATGTCTGTGAAATATGTCATTGGTACTTTAATAGGTATTACAGTGAATCCATGAATTGCTTGGGTAGTGTGGACATTTTGATGATGTTAATTCTTCTGATCCGTGAACATGGCATGTGTTTTTCCACTTGTTTGTGTCTTCCTTAATTTCTTTCTTCAGTGTTGTATAGTTTTCTGAGTATAGGTCTTTTACATCCTTGGTTAGATTCATTCCTAGTACTTTATTTTTCTTCTTGCTATATCAAATGGGATTTTTTTTCTGATTTCTGTTTCTGAAAAACATAGGCAGGAAAATATCAAACATTCCACAGAGCAACATTTTCACTGATATATCCCATAGAACAAGGGACATAAAGGAAAGAATAAACAAATGGGACCTCATCAAATTAAAAACCTTCTGCATGGCTAAAGGAAATAGCATTAAAATGAAAAGAGAACCAAGTATATGGGAAAATATATTTGCCAATGATACCTCAGACAAGGTTTTGATCTCCAAAATATATAAAGAAATCACATGACTCCACTCCAGGAAGACCAACAACCCAATTAAAAAAATGGGCAAAAGACTTAAACAGACACTTCTCCAAGGAGGACATACAGAAGGTTCAGAGACATATGAACAGATGCTCAGCATCATGATCCATCAGACAGATGCAAATTAAAACCACAATGACATACCATTTCACACTGGTGAGAATGGCTACCATAAACAAAGCAACAAAAAATAAGTGCTGGGGGTTGTGGAGAAAAGGGAACACTAGTGTACTGTTAGTGGTAATGCAGACCAGGGTAGCCATTGTAAAAAACAGTAAGGAATTTCTTCAGAAAACTAAAAATGGAACTGCCTTTTGACCTGGCAATTCCACTGCTCGGATTATATTCTAAGAACCCTGAAACACCAATTGAAGAAAATGTGTGCACTCCAATGTTCATAGCAGCACAATTTACAATAGCGAAGTGCTGGAAGCAACCTAAATGCCCAGCAGTAAATGAGTGGATCAAAAAATTGTGGTACATTTACACAATGGAATACTATGCAGCAGAAAGAAAGAAGGAGCTCCTATCCTTTTTGACATCATGGATGGAACCGGAGAGCATTTATGCTAAGCAAAATAAACCAGGTGGTGAGGGACAATTACCGTATGATCTCACCTTTAAGTGGAACCTAATCAATAAAACAAGCAAGCAAGCAAAATATAACCAGAGACATGAAAATTAAGAACAATCTTACAGTAACCAGAGGGGGTGTGGGAGGGGATAATGGGGGGAAGAGGAGAAGGATTTTCAGAAGCAACTATAAAACTATAGCAACTATTTGCTTTTGCATGGACAAAAGCAAATGGGGGAGGTGAGAGCAGGGGAGGGAGGTGGGGATGGCTGGGGTTGGGAGGCAGTGGTGAAGGGTAAATACAGACAACTATAATTGAACAACAATAAAATAATATTTAAAAAATAAAAGAACAATGGCTCTAATTTTTACAGTTATGATGGAGGGATTTACAGGTGTTACAGGTGTTACACAAAGCAGCCATATGAATGGAATCAATGGTAGCCTCACAAGCACAGAAATGACTCCTGATCTGAATTTTGGGAACCATTGAGGAGTACTCAGGTAGATGAAATGTGGAAGGCACACAGACTGAGAAGGGAGCTCAGCAAAACACTCACAGAAATGAGAGATTGTGGCATTGGGAAAGAAAGAGGACACTAAGACTTTTTTTTCTCTTCATTGGTGTATTTCGGGGGAAAAGTTATAGAGACAGTGAAGAAAATACACAATTTTTGCTGTTGCAGAATGGAAGAAGGACTATGGAAGTCAGAAGAAAGGGTGAGTAGAGGGAGTACTGCCCTTTGAAACATCTAAACAGAGCTTTGTAATCACCACTTCACTTGTACAAAAGAAAATTCAGTGATACCATCCATAAACCTTCAAAATATTACAAATGAATCATCTAATGTTCATCAAATCTCAGTTGGCACCTTGCCAGATCTGCTCTCAGAGTTCTGTTCCTTATGACAAAACTGTCCTGACTGCTCTTGCATTCACCCTGCTGCCTTAGTTGTTTTGCAGCCAGCATAAATCAATAGTAACCACCTGGGGCACAGGGATTATTGGAGGTTTGGCTCACAATGAAAGTAGAACAAATCCCAAACCACAGGCATACCCACAGCCCAGGCCCACAGGCTCCTCTGAGGCCCAGGGAAGCAAGGAGCCATTTCAACTCTCTGTAAAGGGTCATGGGTTAGGAATAATAAATTGTTATTCACTCTTTAATCCTTACCACCTGAGTCCCTTAAAACCTCAGGCAGTGAAGAAAGATTGGGCTTGTTGTGGGAGGAATTCCTAGGAAGCTGTGTGCCCTGATCTGCACAGTGAGGTCCCCTATCCTCTCACAACCAATGCCCCTGCATAAACACAAATATAGGGTATGTGAGCCTAATGGCTTGGTTGTTGATACAGCGGGTCACAGCCAGATATCACCTGCATGTGATTGACCATTCAGAGAGCATGTTTTCCTGCACTTCCTCCTAGAACTTACCCTGTTTAAGTTTGTGATTAGAATACTTAGAAAAAGAAATACTGAAGACTTTATAATTGTAGTGGATGCTGTTTTACAAAAATTACGTGAGTAGAGCTTGCAAATTCCAAAAGATCTAAAAACACTCTGTAAAATCCTCTTTGGAAATATCTTTGAGGAATATATATATTTTTCTCCCAGATGATGGAGGTAGGTCAAGGACCTGGGAAAAAGAACATAGATGGAGATGACTAAATTCCCTCATCCTCTGTCTGATGACTTCTGTTACTAACCTTGAGTCACCAAAACTTAGCTCCTTACCCTTCTGACTCAAAGGATTGGAGGCCTAATGTTTGTGCTCCTTATATATACCTTGAAATTTGCCCCATGCCAAGGTCTTGATGTTGAAGAGATGTGTCCCCCTACAGTGTCTGAGGCTGCATAACTGTACTTTAAAGCATGTAGACCTATACCAATCAGGAATCTGACTCTGCAGAGTCTAAGAGAGGAAACTGTTGATCCTAGTCAGAGAAATTTAAGGTGTTTGTGAGTCCCCTCATCTCCATTCAGTGATTCACTCTTCAAATTTGCCATACAACATTGAGTTTCTGTCCTTCCCCTCTCAATGGTCAGCCACCTTTGTAGGGCCAGACTTCCCTATTGGAGAATCTTAATCTAGTTTGAGAGTAAGGATCTATCACTGACTCAAATATCTTGTTTATGGAATAATAATTGGAGCCTGAGATCTTCAAAATTCTGGCTTCTTAAATTCAGAAACCTCTTGCTTTCATGGTGTGCCAAGTTTTCTAATAAAGAAATGTGATTGCTGGCTGAAGGGGGTGGAAAACACAAGGAAGGGGTACAAATAACTATGAGAGACTATATTTCAAAATACCCTCCCACAGCCCTTACATGATGAAGAGTAAACTTGTAGATGCTTGAATGCCCACAGTACCCAACAGTAGTTGCTATTGTCTTGAAAAGTCTTGTAATAAGATGTGAATAAGAAGAGAGACATAAATATTCAAACAAAATAAATGACTGATTTTTTCTGGTGATGTGATTACCTAGAAAATATAAAGCAATCAATTTAAGAACTATTATTGTTATACATCAAAATGTAGAAGAGTGGCATAATAAAAATAGGCAAAAGTAAACAGATTTTTTACCCTAACCACTGTCAACAAAAATTCTATTCACAGTAATAAAAAATAAGATGGATGCACACTGGTGGTATCAGGATTTCATTTCACTTTTCTCTCTTAACTATCATATGGGACATTCAATATTATCTCCATTGCTATCTTCCTAATAATAACTTTGAGTATAAAAAAAAAGCCATTTTGCTGCTGAGTTACCATGCTACCTCCTCTTAGAATCAATAGAGCAATGGAATCTAGTACATGCATTCAGTCTAAACTCCCCCCCAACGTTATGTGCAATGGAATGTAATAAAATTAAGAGAAAAAGGACTATCTACTTAGAAAATGTTTATATCAAATCTGACAGGTTAAGGAAAAAACGTAAAGGGTTTAAAGAGCTTATTTTTCAATGTGTAGGCACTCTAAAAAACACAATAGTTTGATGTGAAAAGAATATTAACAAAGTACATATACAATTAGTAAAGAAATGATTAAGAAGTGCCCATCATTCTTAGTATTCAAAGAATAGCTGTGTAAAAGACCTATAGAAATCATTTTGCAGCTTGTAAATATATATATATATATATATATTTACAAGCTGCAAATAAAAATGAAAATAAAAGTTCATGATAATAGAACTTGAAGTTGAGCAGTGTTATGGTCCTACTGGCATGATTATTTATTGCTGGTGGAGTTTGAAGTACAAAGAACTCTTGAAACAGTGTTGTGGAAATATTTAGTAAGAATTCTAAATTTGTAGTTATTGACCCGATAATGTCAGACCTTATGAATTTATTCTAAGGAAATAATTGCTAGAAAAAAAAACCCTCCACATTTGTACAGATAGGTCACATTGTTTGTTTGGTTTTTTCCCTGCAGAGAGTGGTGTGGTAGTTCAGTCAGTGCATACACTGAAGAATCAGATGCCCTTGGACTCATGAGTGAGCTTTCCCATTCAACTGCCTAATAACCTTGGGTGAGTAATGTAACTTTCCTGTGCCTCAAATTCTTCATGTGGGAATAGTGTTGCAGCCTAAATTGTGGGTTGTGAGGATCAAATGAGTTAACAAGTGTGAAGCACTTACAAAATGCCTGGCATGTTGCAAGCACTCTGTTGTATAAACTATAATTATACCCCAAATTTTAAAACAGGAATCAGCTTAACTTTTAGGAGGATTGTTTTAAGATTATATTGTCCTGAATGTCATTTTATAAGCCCATGAAAATGGTATTTTGAGAACTCTGAAAAAATAGGTTTATGATGAAATATTCAGTAAATAAAGACTAAAAGTTCTGAATTCACAGTAATCCCAACCATGCAAAATATGTCTGAAGGAGGGAAGAGGAAAATTGTTCTATTAAAGTGGCTGAATTATGAGTGGTTTGCAAATTATTATTTTTTAATATTATATTTCTTTTTTAATTAAAAAAAAAAGCAATACACCCTGACTTGTGTGGTTCAGTGGATTGAGTACCGACCTGTGAATCAAAGTGTCACTGGTTTGATTGCTAGTCTAGGGCACATGCCTGGATTACACACACACTCCTGAATGCATTGATCCTTAGAATTGTGCTTTTAGTCTCTATGTCATTTAATTCTGCTCTGATCTTGGTTATTTCCTTTCTTCTACTTGCCCTGTGCATTCTTTACTGTTCTTCATGCTCTTGTACATGTAGGGTTATGTTGTATATTTGAAATGTTTCTATCTTTTTTTGGTAGGACTGTATCACTGTGAACATTCCTCTCAGGACTGCCTTTGCTGTATTCCATAAGTTTTGGATTGTTGTGAGTTCATTTTCATTTGTTTCCAGAAACTTTTTGATTTATTTCTTGATCTCATTCTTGACCAATTCATTGTTTAATAGCATGGTATTCAACCTCCATGAGTTTGAGTGTTTTTTTCCTTGAGGTTTGTTTCTAGTTTCAGTCCCTTTTGGTCAGAGAAAATGCTTGATATGATTTTAATTTTCTTGAATTTGTTGAGGCTTGTCTTATGTCCTATCATGTGATCTCTCTTTGAAAATATTCCATGTGTATTGGAAAAGAATGTGTATTTTGCTTCTTTGGGATGAAGGGCCATATATATCAGTTAAGTTCTTCAATTTAGGAACTTAAATTTCAATGCTGCAATATTTTTGTTGATGTTTTGTTTGGAAAATCTATCCACTTTTGACAGTAGGGTGTTGAAATTCCCTTCAATTATTATGTTGCTATCAATGTCTTTATTGATGTCCTCCAAGATTTTCTTTATGTATTTGGGTGCTCCTATATTGGTGCACATATATTTACAATGTTTATGTCTTTTTGTGGATTCTTCCCTTGAGTATTATGAAGTGACCTTCTGGATCTCTCTTTAGGGCCCTTTTTTTGAAGTGTATTTTGTCTGATGTGAGTATTGCGACCCTGGCTTTTTTTTTTTCCTGTCCATTTGCTTGGAATATTTGTTTCCAGCCCTACACTTTTAGTCTGCTGAGGTCTTTTGTTCTGAGGTGGTTCTCTTATAGGCAGCATGTGTGGGTCATGCTTTCTTATTCATTCAGATATCCTATGTCTTTTGATTGGAGCATTTAATCCACTTACATTTAAGGTTATTATTGACAGGTACTTATACCTGGGTTCCTCTCTCTCTCTTTTCCTTCCTTTCCTTAAAGTAGTCCCTTTAGCATCTCTTGCAGAGCTGGTTTGGTGGAAGTGTGTTATTTTAGACTTGTTCCTCCTGGGAAGCTCCTTATTTGGCCTTCCATTTTAATTGATAGTCTTACTAGATAAAGTAGTTTTGGTTGCAGGCCTCTGGTTCTCATTACTTGGAATATTTCTTGCCATTCCCTTCTGGTCTGGAGTGTATCCATTGAGAAGTCTGCTGTTAATCTTATCAGGGCTCCCCTGTATATTACTTCCTGTTTCTCCCTTGCTGCCTTTAGGATTCTCTCTTTGTTTTGGAGTTTTGCCATCTTAATTTTTATGTGTCTAGAAGTGGGCCTGTGTGGGTTCCTCTTAATTGGGACTCCTGTGTTTCCTAGATTTGTGTGACTTTTTCTCTCATCAAATTAGGAAAGTTTTACATCATTACTTTTTCAAACAGGTTTTCTATTCCTTGCTCTTCTTCTTCTCCTTCTTGTATCCCTGTTATATGGATATTATTATGTTTCATGTTGTCTTGCAGCTCCCTTCCCTCTTCTTCATTCTTTTTGTGTCTCATTTCCTTTTCTTGCTCTATCTAGGTTTTTTTTTTTCTACCTTGTCCTTGATCTTGCTGATTCGATCCTTTCCTTCAGCCAGCCAGCTTATAATTCCTTCTAGTGTGTTTTTTATATCTGAGATTTTATTTTTCATTTCTTCCTGGCTTTTGTTTATAATTTCTATTTTCTTTTTCATGCTGGTGTAGTTCTCACTCAGTTCCTTGTAGTTGTCTGTGAGTTCCTTGAGCATCTTTAAAACCATTGTTTTTAATTCTGTATATGATAGTTTGATTACCTCCATTTAGTTTAGCTCTTTTAATGGGGAATCTTCCATTTGTTTTGATTACATGTTCTTTATTTGTCTCCCCATTTTAGGTAACTCTTTTTGTTTGTTTCTGTGCTTCCTGATGTTTTGCTTTTCTAGCTGTCTTTGTAGGGTGAACTTCTATGGTAGGAATTGTATGATGTTCAGTGGTGTGGTGTCTTTGATCTCCTTGTCTGGATGCTCTAGGTGTGCCCTTTCTTGTGTTTGTGTGGTATCTCTTATTGTATTTGTGTTTTTACCTTTTGGTGGTTTTTCTCCAGTAAGTATACTGATGTTCACAGTTCCCACCTACTCTTGTATGTGATCAGTGGCAGGGAGTAGGCAAAATGGATTACGACAGTGGGAGAGTATTTTATGGGATTTAAAGTACCAGCAAGTAGAGAAGAGATAGGAGAGTCTTTGGATAAGTATAGCAGTAAGTGTGATATTTCACCCAACCAGCCACTTTTTATAAAAGGTGAAAGAGAGATAAGACTCCTGTTAGAGATGAGGAGGATTATGAGCTGAATCCAGAAAACAGAGCATCCATGCAAGGTTAGATGATGAGATACAGTGAGAGTGAAGGATAGAATCAACTACAACAATAATAAAGCTCAGGAATAAAGTGAAGTGACCTAAGATCAGGGATCGTTGCTGTGTATTATGTACAATTGTATGGAATAACAGTTACCATATTTTTCAGACCACAAGGTGCACCTAGGTTGTAGAGCAAAATAGGAAAAAAATTTTGAAGCAAAAAATGTGGTAAAATATTTAATAACATAAATAAAATAATATTTCACCAATGTAAATGTAAATAGAATTCAATAGCAACATTAAAGACCATTATCCTCCCACATTTTTTTTGGGGGGGAGTGTGTCTTATGGTGTCTTATAGGTATTTACATTAGTACTGGAACAACAATAATATGACAAGAAATATATGATTTGGATAACCAGAATAGAAAGTACCTGATCAAGAGTTGTATGTTACTGGAACATGGGTGAAATGAAAGAATGAAAATTAAAATACAATAAAGAGATTATAAGGAAAACCAGTCAAACAATGCAATTAAACAGAGAAATAAGATGAGGAAAACTAAGCATAAGGAAGAGAAAAAATATGAATAAAATAAAAGTGGTAAAAATAGTAAAATAATAATAATAATATACATAATAAAATGCTAGCTCTATGGGATAGCAAAGTGATATTTTCTCAATTTCTCAGTTTTGGGGGTTAGCCTTGTGCTCCCTGTTTCCATCTGTCTCTGGACCTTTTGTAACTCCATGTCTTATTGTCTCACCTGGGGGAAGAAAAAAAAGAGAGAGGAACAAAAAAGAAAGAAAAAATAATAATAAGCCTCCTGTTGACTTTAAACCTGTTTGATGAGTTCTGCTGGTCTTCCTAGATGCCACAGAAAGAGTGGGGCTGGGATTGGCTTTTATCCCTTCCTATGGTTTTGAAAGAATGAGTACCAGGTGTGGGCTGCAATATTCAGTTTCTTGACCTCTGGCCCAGGCCCTCCATGAGCTGCCAGGCTCATATCAGCCACTCAGTCTCTCAGTGCACAGTGTGAGTGAATCTCAGGCACACTGTTTCTCTCAGCCCCTTAGTCTTGGGAGCAAGGCTGCAATCAGTCTCTAGGCATGCAGCATGAGACAAGCTCAGGGAAGTGGTTCCACTTGGCTACACAGCCTCTGGGTATGCAGCTCAAGACCTCTTTCTGTTTTTTTTTTTTTTTATTTATTGTGGTCGTAATGTTTTTTAAACAGTTTTATTGAAGCATAGTTTATATACAAAAAACTCCCCATATTTAATGTATATAATATGTGTTTAGACAAATGCATATACTGGTGAAACTATAACAACAATCAAGGCAATAGATATATTCATCACCTCCAAAAGTTTCCTCGTGCCACCCTTTTTAAAAATTTAGTGGTAATAATGAAAAGTGGGAAAGGAGAATTGTTGATCAACAGGTATAAAGTTTCAGTAATACAAGATGAATAAGTTTTATAAATCTGTAAACATAGTACTTATAGTTAGCAATACTAGATTACATACTGCAAAATTGTTACAGAAGGGATTCTTTGTTTTTCATTGAAAGGGTATTAAGAACCTTGGGAACCTACTATTAATGAAAGTTTAGAGTGAAAAATCTAAATGCTCCTTCCTGATAAAGAGGTAGGCAATGAAATGACTGAGATTCTGGTAATTTGTTCTGGCCTTGTCCTAGGAGAGTTGAATTTGCTCCAGAATGATGACTAAAAATAGAGGACTACTTTATAAGAATAACTAAAGCAAAGAAAGTCTAGAATAGTTGTCAAAATGCTGATCTTTTAGATAACAATGGCTCAGTTACTGGTCTGTTACTTGTGTACCTGGACAAGTTTCTTTTTTTATGAATGGAATTGTGGTAACAAAGGTACCTTAGTTTATGAGCTTCATAGAAATAAAAAAACACAATGGAAATTATGGTAGCCTTGGCATCTAGTAGGCACTCAATAAAAATTCCTATTTCTGATGTAAGTAGTCTGAAAGGAGCTTAGATATGCAAGAACAGGACATAAAGCAAGTGATGCAGGCAGCTGTTCAAGGCCATGTTGATTATTAATAGCTAGATTGTTAATTTCTAAAGTCTTAATGGATCAAACTGTCTGACTGTAATTCACAGTAAAATTAGCCTTACAAAAGCAGTCATTTCTTCCTTATCCTTTTGATGGCATTCCTGAGGCCCACAGCTTATCAGTCCATGCAGTATCACTAATTTTCAGAAAAGGATTTTTCCACTGAGGCTAATGAGTGAACACAACTGCAGATATAGGAGACAGCTGTTGGCTTCTCAGTCACGAGAAGATCCATGTGTTTCTCACTTCTCAGGCTGTCTCTTGCAGCTACAGATAAGCTGTTGCTGGTGAGGCCAATAGCCTTGGTCCTACTGGGTATCAGAGCATATCTTTCTTTGAAAAGTTTCTTTCATGAATGTCACAGTAAGCAGAATACTGGGGTCCCTTTGGCCAGACTAAGTGACTTTTGTTAATTTTCCACAGAGTTGATGATAGAAGTAAATACTTTCTAAAATGAGTAGCTGACCACCTACATACAAGTACTACAACATGGTTTTCAATTGTGGAATTCCTAGGTTACACATAGATTGAAACTGGAAAACTATTGAATGTTGTTGAGCAAGATGGATGAGAAAAGAAAATGTATGAAAAGTATGCAGAGCCAGAGTCCTTTCGTGAGATTGGTTCTAGGCACATAGGTAAAATTGGGGTTATGTTTTAGGCCAGCCACCCCTGAAATAGACCTGCATCACAGCAAATATGCTACAGAAGAGGGTCTTGTATGTAGTGCTTAATGTGTTAAGATCAGAATTTGTGACCCCATCAAGATTGATTGAATCAGTTCACTTACATAATACATATCTGAGTGTCAACTATGGGTCAGGGTTGGAGATATAGTGAGGACAAAGATCAGCCCATGTTCTCATAAAAAAAGAACATTTTATTTGGAGAGACAGACAATTAACAAATAAAAACACACATGCATAATGTAATTTCAAGTACATAAAACTATAGGGGAAGAGAAAGCAGGATAAGATGGAGAGTGACAGGATGTGAAGGGTTATTTCAGATGGATGGTTTGGGGTACTCTTGAAAGTTTTTATTTAGGCATAGGGCTAAATGAAGAAAGGAAGTGAGTTATGAGATCTAGGTGAATCACAGCAGGAAATTAAGTTGGCCCTGTATTTCAAATATATCCAGAATCTAGATGTTTCTTACCACCCCCACTGCTAACCTTCTGGACCGAGTCACCATTAACATTGTGAGTCACCTCCAGAGTGGTCCACCTTCTTTACCTTTCCCACTCCAAAGAGTCTAATCTCAACACAGCTGCCTGGGCACATCTTTAAAACACTAAGCCACATAATGTAATTTCAGTGCTGAAAATCCTGAATGGCTCCCAATTTCATTCAATGTCAAATTCCCAGCTCTTATCATGGCCTGCAAGGCCTGCCCTGAGCTGTATATGTTTCATGTGAATCTGTGAACAATGATAGATACCTAGCAAGAGAATGGAAATGAGTACTTCTCCCTAAACATTGGAGGAGAAGAGGCTTCCCTTGCTCCATTTCGAGTTGTTTAGGCCTGGTTTTGACTGGACAGATTTGAGGAGGCTGGAAACAGTGGGGAGGGTAAGAAGAGTGTAGACTTGGAGACTTGGTCTGAATGTGGCACACATCACTTTTTATCTACATTCCACTGGCCAGAACTGGTCACATGCTCCACATGAACAGAAGCATGCATGAAAAAGTTGTTTACCTGTGTGCCCAGGAACAGAAATGTTTGGTGAGAATCTGGTCATGTTCTGCTATATCTGGGAGATGTGAATCTTGGAACATGAGTCTAAAGGTTGAGAATTCTAGGCAGAAAAAAAATGACATAATTTCATATAGACACCAGAGAAATCAAGACATATTTGGGGATACAAAAGGTCTTTTTTTACTTGAGAATAGCATACTTGTGGGAAAATGTCGAGAATTAACACTTGAGAGGAGGTGGAGGTCACCCCATCTTGGGCCTTCTGTGCCATGCTAGGGTATGTGGACTTTGTCCTATAGTAAAGGGAAGAAAGGCCATTGAAAGATTTTAAACAAAAGACTGTCATGTTTAGAGTGACACTTTGAAAAGTCATCTTGAAATGGAGGCTAAGACTAGAGGTAAGGACACCAATTAGGAAGCTATTCTCCTATTGTTCTCTAACTCAGGGATACTCAAACTTGATTCACACTAGGGCCTAAATTTTACAACATGACTTGGTTTTTATATACTTATATAAACCAATTAAAATATTTTATATTCTAGTTTATATCATTTAAACAAGTGGTGGTTTTCACCCATTTAGCCAAATTATCCACCCTCTAGGTCACAACCACATTTCAAAAACCACTTCCCTATCTCACTGAAAGACACACTTCTACAGCCATGCTCTCAGCTCAAATCTGAGTGTCATATGAGACACCTTAGTTACCCTTACATACTCCACAGTTCATTAGTCACTTTATTTATGGTTTATTTTTAAATATCCATCACTCAATTTTCACTGTGCCATTGTTTAGGTAAGGGGTTTGTGAGACGGGGTCTAGGGATCCCAGAGGTTTTCACAGAAACACTAAGACATTATTTTCCTTTTTCATTTTCATTCTTGCACAGGTATACAGTCAAGTTTCCGAGAGGTTATATGATGAATGATGACACCAATTGTTCTAAAGCTTTATCTTTTCAGTTTTCATTTCTAATGTGTTAAACATTGATAGATGTGACCCTCTTAAACAAAATATCAAGTTTTAAGAGAGCAATGGGGTTCTGGGACCACAGAGCTTAAGAATCCTTGGTTTAAGCCTTCATGAATCTGTATTTTCATTGACACTATTAATAACTAGACATAATTGTGTGTCCTTGGGCATCTCTAAATAGCCACTACTGCTAGATTATATAGATTTCCACTTTATCAGTAAAATTTCCCTTTCTAATTATCCAGAGGATTGTCTGCACTGATTCCTGGAGCTCCAATACCAACTCTCTTCTTGAACCTCAGTCTCTTATACCAATTTTGGAATATCAGGTCTTCATCTTTTAGGCCTCTAAATGTTGGAGGGCCTGAAACTCAGTGATATAATGTTGGGGACCACCCTGCCTGGTGTCAGGAAGCTGTGACCCGCTGTGACTTAGGCTGAGTGAGAAACCTCCGGATCAGGAGCCACTAAGGAGGCAAAAACTTATTCACCTGGCATGAATGCTGACTGTTTGTTCTGTGCCTGGCCTTTAATGCCAGATCAGTTTCCAATGATGGGTAACAATTCTCTAGGATAGAGAATGGACCTAAGACAGGGGCTGATCTCATAAAGGCCTCTGTGAAATAAGTCACACGAGACTGTGGAAATAAATGAAGGGGCTGCGGAAAGGAAGGGGTGATCAGCATCTACCCCTGCCCCCTCTTAGCCTGAGTCTTTGTACTCAGATGTGAGAAATCCTAGTCTCCTTGCAGCCAGAGTCTCCAGAGCTTAGCAAATAGCCAAAGGGGCCAGTTGAGACCGGAGACGGTGGACCCCTGGGGTAATCAGGCCTGGGACAAAGAATATGCAAGTTCCTCTGAGATCTGTTTGCTGGAGGATGTTATTAACTTGGAATTTAAAGGCACAGTCAGGAAACCTTTAAAACCTGTAGTCTTTTCATATGATGAAACTCCAATCTCTGCCCGGAATCACAACAGAAACTCTGTTAACATCCTTGTAAGATACATGTCCCCTTTGATCCCTTCTGCCAGACTGTCAATCCACAAACTGTGTCGACTTTCTTAATAAAAACCCATGGAGACAAAGGAAGAGGCTTTTCCCCAAAGGAGGGTTAGCCCGGAGCAGCTAAAGGAATTGGAGAGTGAGTGCTCCGTCTCTGACTTCCACCCAGAAAACTGTTTCTGTGCATGATTATTTCTAGTATATTTAAGCATGTTCATAGCCGGGAAAGGCCCGGGTTCTGCACACAACAGCAAGTCATTAAAGTGAGGTTTGAAAATCACTATAGTTAGTCAGATAGCCTGGTGTTTAAAGCGAGGTTTGAAAATCGCTATAGTTAGTCTGACAGCTGGGTGATTCTAAGCAAGGTAGAAAAATCGCTTACAATATAATAGAAAATATATAAACCTCTGACCAGGGGACACAGAACTTCTAAAATATTTGTAATTGCCTAAGTGATAGGGATAATAGGAGACTCTTACACAGAGTTTCTAAATCCCTTGGAATTTCCTGGGTAATAAGAGCATTTTTGTTCTACTGGTGTGACTCTCGGTGGGATTCTGGATAGCTGCAGAGGTGGGGCTGATCACCAGAAAGACATATCTGTGCTTAGAACTTTGGAACTTTCCACCTCACATCCCATCCTTTGTAATACGGAGAAGGACTGGAGACTGAGTTAATAACTGAACATTTTTATACATGGAAAGGCCTCCATAAAAATCCCTAAATTCTGAGGGGTGGGGAGATTCTGGATTGGCAAATACATCCATGTGCCAGAGGGTGGCATATTCCAGTTCCACAGGCATAGAAGCTCCTTTGCTCAGGACCCTCCCAGATCTCACCCTATCTACTTCATAGTCTAGATGTTCATTTGTATTCCTAATCATGTCCTTTATAATAAACTAGTAAATGTTTATGATAAATATTACTAAAATGTTTCTCTGAGCTCCATGTGCCATTATAGCAAATTACTGAATCCAAGGAGGGAGATGTGGGAACCCTTGATTTGTAGCCAAGTTGGATAGAAGTGTGGGTATCCTGGGCACTCTACACTTGTGACTAGCATCTGAACTTGGGGCCAGTCTTGTCACTGTCAAAAGTGAATTAAATTATAAGACACCTAGTTGGTGTCTGCAGAGAACTGTAGAATTGCTTGCTGTGTCAGAAGTGTTGTGAGCAGAGAAGTAGTTTTCTTTCAGACACCTTTGCCACTCTGTCAGTACTCGTACACTGTTCATCTCATCTAATCCTATGGCTTTAAACACTGTCAACAGTCTGACCTTACGCAATTTTGTCTTTAATTCTGACCCCTTTTCTGAATTCAGATTTGAATGTTGTATCTAGCTTTGTGTGGCACACTTCTGTTTCAATCATATCTTTGCAAAAGTCCAGACTTTTGCAAAGATTTAGTGACAAGTTTCCTTGCTTTTGCACTTGCCCCTTGACATCTGAGTTTTCAGGTAGCTGATAGGTCTCTCTATAGAATTTTCTGGAAAAAATCCCCATTTTCAGGACCTCTTCAAAACCACATGTACTTTCCTTTGAGGGCCTGGACTTTCAGAGTCTGTGTGGAAGAGATTCACATTGAGCCTTCATGCCCAAGTAGGCTAAGTAGGCTTACTTCTTCAAGCAGCTAATCTCAACCAAACCAAATCTTTTGTATCAGGGCTGCATTCTAAGGATGTTGCACAGCTGGGAGGAACCTGGGCACTTGGCAATATCAAAGTCTGTCATCAAAACTTAAAATATACAGTATATAGAATAGTTCCTATTTTTAACTTCAGGATAACTTTGGCAGGATAGCTCAATCATGCCTGGTAGTGCAGGTTTCGAGTGAAGGTGTTAAACTCTCTGGAGTGGGGGTTGGTGCCAAGACTCAAAGTCATCTAATTCTAGCCCAGAGGTTTCCAGTTTATATCTAGCTCATCCAATATGCCCTATCACCTGAACTTTATCTGATCCACAGTCAAGAGCATTCTGGAGTCTAGTTTTCCTCTGAGGGTAAGACAGAACAGTGATCCCCAGTGTCTGCAGATGTGTCCAATTAGATTAAGAGACAGATGAGGCCCTGGTTGGCATGGCTCAGTGGATTGAGCATGGGCCTGTGAACCAAAGGGTTACCGGTTTGATTCCCAGTCAGAGCACATGCTTTGGTTGTGGGCCAGGTTCCCAGTTTGGGGCATTGAAGAGGCAACCACACATTGATGTTTCTCTCCCTCTCTTTCTCCTTCCTTTTCCCTCTCTCTAAAATAAATAAATAAAATCTTAAAAAAAAAGAGAGAGAGACAGATGAGAAGTCACACATGAGTCAGTAAATCAGAACTCATTACTGGGGCCACACTAGCAGGACTCATTTAAAAATAAGAGGAAGGGAAAAGAAAAAGAATAGGCATGCCAGTACTTGCTAGGACATGGGTGACCAAGTAAAAAACTAAGATAGGATATCAGACATAGGATGAAGGGAGATTTATGACAGGAACCAAACTGATCTAGGAAGAAATAGGGATATGAATCTTAAAACAGTAGCCCAGTTACAGACCCAGAATGGTAACAACATCCAGAGTGGCTTGATAGTGAAACCTTTAAACCCTTCAATATTCCACCTAATTAAGTTTTCAGAATACAGGTAGATAGGAACTAGTACTTGCAGCTACCAGCTTCCCTGTTTTAGATGTGAGTCTTCAGGTAGGCAGCTTCGAGGACAGGAGTCAAGAAAGAAAATTGTTCTCATTTTCTTGCTTTGTGTCAGGTGCAATATATAGTGCTGCATATCAGTTTTCTCATCGGTTCTTTAACAGTCTGTAAGTGAGGAATTATAATCCCTATATTAAAGGTGGGGCATTGAGATTCAGTGACATCAATCAAATCATTCATCTACACAGCCAGTGAGCTTTAGATTTTTGGTTTGCACCTTGTGTTTCTGATTCCATGGACCATGCTCTTAAAGAAGCATTGCATTTTCAAAAGCGAGTCCTGAGGCCAGAGAAGCAATCTCTATCTAGGTAACCACACAGAGGGCGCTTGAGGGCAGGGACTGGCTGCTTTCTTCTGGGTATCATTATCATCTGGCACAGCACCTTTGGGAAATACACCAAACTAAACTGGACTGAGTTTATGCCATCTTTCAAATAATTAAAGAAACACACTGAAAGTAATATGAGCTTCTAATATTTTGAGAATGGGTAGTAGAGGTTTGGGTGTTCATTTTTATCAGTAATTTTTTCCTTCATTGGACCCAGATTTCTACTATTATCCCTCAACTTAAACTTTATACATCTCACCATCAGATCCTTAGCAATACAGTTCAAATAAACAAGCTTACTTTCTGTTCTTGCAAAATCACCAGCCTTGTTTTCATGATAACTAATATCACTCTGAGCATCAAAGTCCACTGTCATGGTGACTACATCACAGATACATACCCCTGCTTCCAGGCTCTGTGTCCTTAAAGGCACAACAAAACTTGGGTACAGGCCATGGTTAGATGTGGGGAAGCTCCATTTTTTGTTACATGAAACAGAGCTCATTGGTAGCAGAGCCCATGTCTGCATTTTAATGGTCATGATCATCTACAGAGCACCCCTCACCATCTTAGAGAAAAAGGAGAAGCCTAATAGAATTCCAGAATTAAAGAAAATGCTTTGTGTTATAAAATAACATGCAAGTGATCCACACAAAACACAGTGTCTGAGTCTCAACTTAATGGTGAATGCAACCAACATAAACTGCATTTCACTGGCCTGGGGAAGATGTGAAGACTCTTCCACTATGCCCTTTGTGAAAAGCTGTTGTGCCATGATTTCTACTTTGGGCACTGAAGACAGTCAAGGACTTTGTGTCAATGCCTAGCCTTCCAGGATCACTAGGATGTTCTCAGGTATGGTCAAGATTAAGGGGGTGGCTGTATGCCAACTTTCCCACCCTATTTCTATTCACCCATGGCAAGAGTTATGGGAGCTGAGTACCTCTTTCTCACCCAGAGAGTTTGAGGGTACCTCAATTTCTTTCCTGGAGAGCTCTACCACATTTTCTCCTTTTAATCCACAAATTCTCCTTTACCAAGGATGAAAGACTCTCTCTCCACAAGCTAAGCCTCTATATTGGTGGTACTCAACATGGGGTTCCTAGACCAACAACATCAGCATCATGTGGAAACTTGTTAGACATGAAAATTTTCAGCCACCCATCCCAAATCTACTGAATCAGAGGTCCCAAGGTTGGGGCTCAGTAATCTCTGTTTTAATGAGCCCTCCAGGTAATTTTGATGTATATTAAGGTTTGAGAATCACTGTTTTAAGCCCTGAAAGAAGTTCATTTTGATGTATAGAAGACTTCACAACAAAGAGGGAAACTGGCATTTGATTTTTGCATCAAAATCTCACCACCAGGCATGGTCAAATCCAGTGTTCAAACTTCCTTTGGCTCTCCAAAATCTGCAGACTGAGCCTTTGTTCATCGTGCCCATCATCTTTATGTTTCTTTGTAAAATGTATTCTTATCATTGTAGATACACTCTGATGTCTCTTCGCTATATTGCAAGATTCTCAATAGAATATAAAGGGTACTAGTCTTTGATACAGTATGTGGGGAATTAGTTGGCATGGGGATAGGACTTAAATTAGCCACAGATTGGTGAGAAGGGAAAGTGGTGCGGCTTGAACTGGAACTAATGCCGTATCCCTGGTACAGTGGGTGAATACACATCCAGGATGTGTGTGAAGTGGGTTCTGAAGCAGAGGGCTATACCCATATAGGATGGAGAGAAGTAATGTGGCCAGTATTGGAAACGTCTGGGTTCCTGGAGCAGTAGACCATCACAGAGGGTCAATATGAGGAGCATTCCTAACAACAGAATCTTAAGGAGGGCAACAAGGAGTTTAGACAGAGGTGGCTGTCACAGCAAGAAGGAAGTAGATGCAGAGGCAAAAGTGATGATAGGGGTGTGTGCGCACAGAGAACAGTGGCACCTATGAGCAGGTAGGGTGAGGCTTGCTCTGCTGACTCTGCTATAGGCAGTATCAAGGAGCGTTCACCAAGCCTCTTCTTTCTTGTTTAGTGTGCTGATGCGGGTGGGAGTGGCATGAGTAAGTCAGCAGTTGGGATGTCTCTGTATGGGTGGATGGAGGGTAGGGCTAGGATTCTCCTGATGTGAAGAAGAGAAATTATTCATTCCATAAACAGGAATTCCATACTGGGAAGGCAACATGCCTTCCCAGTGCCTAGGTACCGAGAGTTGTATTTCTAATTTCTTGTCAAAGAATTACCATCCCGGCCATCCTGCGGTATTCATCTCAGCTGCAGATGTTCATTAAAACACGCGTAATGCACAGAATTCTACCATGATTCTGTGGGGATATAGAGAACACGGCCACCCCCTCTAGTGGGGAGTGTGCCGTGTCCATTCCCAGGCAGATTTTTATTGAGCAAGCTAACTCAGTTTGTGGATTCACAGTCTGGCAGAAAGGATCAAAGGTGAATAGGTGACTTACAAGATGCTAACAGAACTCCTGCTGTGATTCCGGGCAGAGTTTGGAGTTTTATCATATGAAAGGACTACATGGCTCAAAGGGCTAGTTTTGGTTTCCTGTCTGTGCCTTTAAATTCCAAGTTAATAACATCCTCCAGGAAACAGATCTCACAGGATCTTGCATATTCTATGTCCCAGGCCTGATTACCCCGGGGGTCTGCTGTCTCTGGTCTGAGCTGCCCCTTTGGCTATTTGCTTAGCCCTGAGAAGAGCAGGAGACAGAGGCAGCCAGGAGACTTGGATTTCTCACATCTAAGTACAAAGACTCAGGCTCAGAGGGGGCAGGGGTTGATGTCGGTCACCCCTTCTTTTCCACAGCTCCTTCATTTCCACAGCCCCATGAGTCTCATCCCAGAGGCCTTTACGTGATCAGTACCTGTCTTAGGTTGTTCCTTCCTTGAGGAATCTTACCCATCATTGGTTAGCTGATTAAGCATTAAAGGCCAAGCACAGAGCAGATAGCGTTCATGCCAGGGGAATAAGTTTTTGTCTCCTTAGTGGCTCCTGGTCTGGGGGTCTCTCACTCAGCCTAAGTCACAGCGGGTCACAGCTTCCTGAGACCAGACAGGGAAGTCCCCAACAATTTCTTCTGTAGTTCTAGGTTCCTTTTACTTTTTCCCTCTCTTTCTGATTCATGGGTCAGGTCTTTTTAGTGTTGGCTGATTGCTGTATTATGAAGTACCTCATGTCAAACTGAGGTTTCTGTAGAAACAAATAGAAAGTTTGCTTTCCGAGTCTTTCAGAGACTATTTCTGGCAATTTATCAGGAACGACAGTATGTTCTTTTGGGCAAGACATTTGCACTCCTTGGAGAGAAAAGCAAAATAAAGAAAATATTACCTTAGAACAGAGCTATTTTATTTTATTTTTCTGTCTTGTTTCGTGTTTGTTTTTTCTTCTCTCCCATGCCTAGTTCTGCCAACTCACCTCCAAATACTTCTGAGCAACTTGAGTTGAGATCTGTTGGACTCCAGCTCTCTCCATCAAATTCTGGTGCCCTCTAGCCTCCTCCAGACACAGTCCAGAAGGTTTATATGAATGAAAAGTAAGAAAATGGCATCACTGAGGGCATTCATTGCAACAAATTAGGAGTGTAGCACAATGGGCCCAGATAAGGTTGTTGATTATGATCTTGAAAATTTTGGTAGTTTGAGGACAAAGTCACAATGCTATGTATGCTACAAAACATTGAGGAAGTTTGAATCTTAATCAAAATATTTGGACAGTGTTCATGATTGTGATTTGAAAAATAACAGTTTTAGAAGCTAAGGAAAAATAAAAAAGTAATTAATCAAAATTCCTTAATGCTCATGTCAGAAGGGCTTATAGAGGAAATACTAGATTAGAACTGGGGTCGGTAATAGTATTATGAACATATGTTAATAGGAACAAGCATGAGGTCAGCAGATACTTTAGATTACTTTGGTTTTTATGTTCAAACCCTTTGTCCTATGGACAGTCTTTGAACAGTCCACATTTTGTTATCTGTAGGTGGTGCCACATGGTGACAATTCACAGCCTTTTTTATTTTAGATATGCTTCTAGTTTCCATTTGTGATACAAGTAGAGTTAGATAGTGCTCAGATTCATTCCCATTTTTTAATTTAATGTGTAAAATTTATGTGAATTTATTGTTCATTTAAATCTCTAATGTATGACTGCTGGATGTTGTAAAATCATATCTGGATCTGAGTACTACCCTTGGCAGGAATACCCAGATACATTAGGAATCCATCTGTGTGTGTGTGTGTTTTTTTTCCTTAGAACTGATGAATGACTTCTGTAGGTTACAAGGGCCCTCAATAGGTTATCATTATTAAACAAGATGTTAAACAATGTTCTATATCTTGAAATCAGCGGTGAACATTTTTTTTGTTTTCTTTTGCTTTGTTGTTTCGATTTGTTTTGTTTTACTCTCTCCAACCATTTCCTTTGCTGATGCCCATCTTCGACCTTGTGAAGTGTTTATCATTTTTTGGAATGTAAGGATGTAAGCTGAAGAAGAGATTTCAAAAGATGATAATATTGGAGACAGAGTTAAGCTGTGAAAATGGTGTTTTGTATCTAAGCTTGAGATGTCACATTCTTACAGCTCTGTTTCCACAGGGTACCACATCATCAATTAAACTACACAGGAAAATAGGAACCAAACAGTTCTTTGTGCTCTCTAGGTTACCCTAACAACACCTGGATCCACAGCTAGTACAGAGGCTGTACAATATTAATGATACAATAAAAATATAACATTTAAGAAAAAAAGGTTAACCTTCTTTGCACAACATTTTCTAAGATAATAGTGAATGTGATGATTTTAAAATAAACCCACATATTCTTTGACCATTTTCCCATAGAAAATGGGTGTGTATATTTCCCATGCCCTAGAATCTGGGTAGGCTTGTGACTGATTCAATCACAAGCCTACCCAGATTCTAGGGCATGGGAAATATAGGGTGTTGTGGAAGGCATTCTATGTGACTTATGAAGCAACTTCTGCCTCATTTCTGCAACATTCACTCTTGGAGTCCTGTAACCAAATTCTTATATTCAATTGCCTATTTTATGTTTCCTCTTGATGTCTAATGAGCATCTCAAATATAACAAGTGTAACTGAAAACTCTTGATTCATCTCCAAAATCTGTTCCTCTCTAGAATTTTTTTCCCAATTAATATCCATTACTCAAAACTAAAATGTAGGATACATTCTTGACTGCTTTTACTTCCCAAAACATTCAAAGATGGTGCTATATACAGGATCTGTCCTTACGATGGCCACTTCTCTTCTTTGCTAAAACCTTGTGTCAAGTCAATGCTGTTTTTCCTTGACACTAGTTCACAGTCTCTTAAATGGTCTCCTTGTCTCTAGACTTCTCCAAGTATAACTCACCCTCTAAACAAAAACCAGAGTGATCTCAATAATTCTACCTCCCCATAAGCTGCTATGATGGACAGATCACATGTAGGTGCTTTACTTTAACCAATCTTTCAGACCCATGAGAGAAGAGGTCTCCAGATGATAATGCAACTGAATTAACCTCACCTATTCAAGTCTACCCAGATGGGGTCTCAGACACTGTGGATCAGAGGCAAACAAGACAGCCCTGCTCTACCAGATCAAAATATCTGACCCACACAATCCAAGAGCGTAGTTAAGTCACTGTTGTCTTACATCATTAAATTTTAGAGTACACTGTTGTGCAGCAGTAGATAATCAGCCAGTAGGTTAAGCTGGAATTTACACATTAATAGTTATACACTATGCAATTCTTGTTCTGCATTTGGAAGAGTAAGGCAAAGCAAGGTATTTTTAGTCACCTAGAGTTGGGGTTAAGTATGCAAATATTTTAATCATGGATAACCATGCCTTCATGGAGAGATATTTAAGGGGAGTATCCTGAGGGGATTACCAAATTGGGTACTAGTCAGTACAGTAAAAAGAACCATGTGCCAATTAACATTTATGGCTTCATAGGCAGGGATTGTTGGTGTATTAGTCAGTGTTTATTATGGAAAAATACAACACCACATTTTATAAAAGTAGTTAAAATTGCTCATGTAGGTTGTTATAATTAACTATGTTGAACAACCCTAAAAGAGAGTCTGGAGACTTTGGCTCAAAGTAAGTGATACAGATTTACTCAAGGGCCTTAGGGTTTAGACACTTGGAACACATTTAGGAAGACACCCAGCAGTATTCCAAAAAAGAAAGAAGAGTTCAGTGTTCTTATAGTAAAAAGTACATTCTTAATAATGATCAGTACTGCATTCTTAGCCCTAATTGGTCCAGAATGATTAACAGTCAGATGTCAGACAGTCTGGACGATGGATGCCAGGTAATCTAGAGGATGGGTACCAGGAGTGTTTTGGTCACTTCTGGTGGTCTGGAAAATGAATATCAAGTGGATGGATATGTGAGTCCTTCAGAGTGTAATCAAAGGGTTATCTGGAGGTCCAGATGTATAGTCAGGCATTGGCACAGGACTGGGAAGTTAAAAAAAGTTAAGTTCCTAGGCTAGTTAAAACAAGAATGGATGACTTTCAGCCAAGATGCAGGTATAGCTAGATATACTTTGCCACCTCACATAACCAAAAGAAGGACAACAACAAATTTAAAAACAAAAGACAACCAGAACTGACAGAAAATTGGACTGTATGAAAGTCCAACAACCAAGGAGTTAAAGAAGAAATATTCATCTAGATTGGTAGGAGGGTTGGAAATAGGCAGCCAGACTGGAGAGAACTCAAGCAAGGTGGCAGCTGGAGGACCAGGGCAGGAGAGGCAGTGGCTGGCAGAGCAGGCAGTCCCCACATTCACATGCAGATAAACTGGGAAGAACAACTGGGGAGCAAGACACATTGTGCAACCCAGGGTTCCAGTGTGGGGAAATAAAGCCTCAACACTTCTGAATGAAAGAACCTGTAGGAGTTGAGCCAGCAAGAGAAATTCCCAGCCTCACAGGAGAGTCCATTGGAGAGAACCACGTGGTCCTAGAATGTATGCAAACCCACCCACCCAGGAATCAGCACCAGAAAATCCCAATTTGCTTGTTGGTAGCAGAGGAAGTGACTAAAAGCTAGCTGACAGCTGAGCAAGTGGCATGGTTCCCTCTCAGACCCCTACCCCACGTACAGTGCCACAACACAGCCACGTGGGTTGCCTTGCCCTGGTGAATACCTAAGGCTCCACCCCTTACTACATAAAAGGTGTGAGACAAAAAATATGGCCAAAATAAAAGAACAGATCAAAGCTCCAGAAAATATGTAACTAAGTGATGAAGAGATAGCCAACCTATCAGATGCAGAGTTCAAAAACAATGGTAATCAGGATGCCTGCAGAATTGGTTGAGTATGGTCAGAAAATAGAGGAAAAAGTAAAGGATATGAAAAGTGAAATAAAGAAAAATATAGAGGGAACCATCAGTGAAGGGAAGGAAACTGAGACTCAGATCAATGGTTTAGAGCAGAAGGAAGAAATAAACATTCAACTGGAGCAGAATGAAGAAACAAGAATTCAGAAAAATGAGGAGAGGCTTAGGAACCTCCAGGACAAGTTTAAACATTCTGACACCCAACTCATAAGGGTGCCAGAAGGAGAGAGGAAGAGCAAGAAAATGAAAACTTGATTGAAAAAATAACGAAGGAGAACTTCCCCAATCTGGCAAAGGAAATAGACTTCCAGGAAGTCCAGGAAGCTCAGAGAGTCCTCAAAATTGTGGACCCAAGGAAGCACACACCAAGACACATCATAATTACATTACCCAAAATGAAAGATAAGGAGAGAATCTGAAAAGCAGCAAGAGAAAAGGAGACAGTTACCTACAAAGGACTTCCCATAAGACTATCAGCCGATTTCTCAAAAAACAAACAAACAAACAAACAAACAAAAAAAAAAAACTTGCTGGCAAGAAGGGGCTGGAAAGAAGTATTTCAAGTCATGAAAGGCAAGGATTATTCTACTCAGCAAAGCTATCATTTAGAATGGAAGGACAGATAAAGTGCTTCTCAGATTAGGAAAAGCAAAAGGAGTTTATCATCACCAAACCCTTATTATATGAAATGTTAAGGGACTTATCCAAAGAAGATAAAAAACATGAACAGTAAGATGACAACAAACTCACATCTGTCAATAATCAGGCCTTGAAAAACAAAAACAAAAATGAATTAAACAAACAACTAGAACAGGAACAGATTCACAGAAATAGAAATCACATGGAGGGTTATCAATGGGGTGGGGGTAGTATGGGTGAAAAGGTACAGGGAATAAAAGGCATAAACGATAGGTACAAAATAGAGAGTGGGAGGTTAAGAATAGTATGGGAAATGGAGAAGCCAAAGAACTTATATGTACGACCCATGGAAATGAACTAAGGTGGGGAAATGATGGTGGGAGAGGGTAGTACAGGGTGGAGGGAATAAAGTGGAGAAAAAATGGGACAACTGCAATAGCATAATCAATAAAATATATCTAAAAAACAAGAATGGAGTCTTTCCTGATGCCTCAGGTTTCATAATGTTAAAAATTTCAGCAGGTAGATTAAAATATCTTCATTTTATGTATTTCCTATCTTACTCTGTCCTTATCTATTACCACTAACTTAACTGAATGTAACTTTTTGTCACCCATAAGTAAAGAGTTCAAAAATAGCTAGGTTTAAGCAAAGGATTAAGTGTCATCAGGATCTGATCTCTCACCATCTCCCACTCTGCTTCTTCTTTTCCATTCCTAGGTAGGATCTCCTAATATGGTAGCATAGTTTCTTCCAGCAATTTCAATGTAATAAAATTACAGCTATAAAAATAATAGAGGTAGGGATTCTTTCTCTTCCTTTTACTTCACTCAACATCCCTGAGTTGGCTCTGATTGTCTCTAACATGTTATGGTCAAACTGTGCTAGGTACAACCACCAAATCTGGCTTGGGTTCAAGCAATAGCAGTAATACCAACTTGGACTCAGTTCAAATGTGCTTTACTGCCAAAGCATCAAGTAAGTGGGACAAAAATCACACATCTAGATATGATGAAAATGCAAGTGTGTGGATGAGGTTCCCCAGTGACTTTCTTGTTTTGCTCATAGGCAGGTCCAAAGTGTTAGCTACCCCTATGGAGATGTTCACTAGGTCAGAGAAGTATATGCCTCTTGCTCTCCCAGCCTCTTCAACACTCAGAAACAACTTCTACTATAATCCAAGGCAATAATTATGTTTTTCAGCAAGCAGTGATCCAAGCATAATATCTGGACGTTCAAATTGTTGCTCTGATGGCACTTAGCAGTCTCTTATTTCCTGCACTTAATAACAAGGCCTAAGGAATTTCTATGATACCTACTCAGGGTCTTTCCATGGCCATACCTGACTATGGCTTACCACACCACCTCCAACACTGACTCTGATAACCTAATTGTATGGATTAGGGCCATGTGCCTACCCTTAGATTTGAAGTAAGGTCAGCCCAACTCTATATCTATATCTATCTATATCTATATCTATATCTATATCTATATCTATATCTATATCTATATCTATATCTATATCATCTATATCTATATCTATCTATAACTATATCTGTATCTATCTATCTATCTATCTAATCATCTATCTATCTGTACCTGTATCTATATCTACATCTGTATATGTATCCATCTCTATCTCTATCTCTATATCTCTCTATATCTATCATCTATATCTATATCATCTATAGCTATATCTATCATATATATATATATATATATATATATATATATATATATGGCAAAAGGAAGGGTTATTTACAAAAGATACTGTTGCTCTTTTCAGAAAAAGAGAGAAAGAGAGACTGGGTGCTAAGAAGGCAAAAACAGTATGTCTACTAGAATGGTTTCTCCTTATTCTTGGTACCACCAGAGACCCTAAGCATAAGTCCCTGCCTGTCTTCAACAGCTTGGGTTCTGGGAAAGGACTGCCCCTTATACCCTCTCTAACTCTGGCTCTTCTTTTCCAACACCCAGCATTGTGCATCCTTTTTCAGCTGCCATATACTTATTGAGGATCATTGTCAACATATCTCTGAATGCTGTGCCTACTTGGCTATTGTTCCTCCAAACGTTGCTGCTCTCCATTCTCCTCCGGTATGTGCTATCTTAGCCATTCTATTCTAACTGTAAGGATTCTTTTCCAAGTTTGTTTCCTATTTGGCAAGGTTCTGAGTTCCTTCCAACTTCTGTGTTTTCTGATATGAAACCCCTTCTATTTCTCTACACTTCAGGAGTTTTCTCTGGCCAAGAATTACTTTTTGTTAAATCATCCCTTCCAAATGTTTTCTCTACAGCCACAGTAATGAACTGACAGATGGGTGTTGGATCTTCAGAGATATAATGAAGATTTATTTTCTAAACCATTAGGACACACCAAAGTTATTATACAAATAAAAAACTAACACACTGCAAATTTCACTCAGTCCAACCAGAAATGACAGTTTTATTGGATATGATCTTTTCCTCTGAATCATCTTGATAATATAGATATACTTATGCACAGATCTTGTATCATTATGTTGATTACCTTGCTGATAGACACTAATTTTTGAGAAGGCCAGAACTTTCATGAATTCCATAAACCTTATATGCAGAAGACCATTTTTAAAATGTTAACTCAGATTGTGTAATGGTTATGGTTGTTTGATTATCCTTTGTTCTTCAGGAAGGAATGATATGGGTACCTCACTTAGGCAACCTAAAAAGTATACATCCAACATTTACAAAATCATCGATACATACTGGCTAGGCTAAGCTTAGGTCTAATTCATCCCTGACAATGAATTTCTCAGTAAAGAAGTATAACTAAGTGACATCATACTAGGATGAACAAATGAATTTGCTACAAAAATTTCCAATGTTCTAGAATCCTCCCTAATCTGTTAGCCTTGCTGGTAATTAACTGCTGATCCACTTGACTTTCTAAAGGTTTCCATTCTCTTCCTTATATGGCATCTTTTTCCCCTGCTCCTCTGCTCTAGGGTTGTTGCTTAGAAATTTGCTCACAGGTTGAACCCAGCTGTATTCTTATAGATTGCTTCTTTTTCTCTCTTTTAAACAGTAACAGGCAAATATAGTACAAATTAACACACATATATATAATTGGCCCCTCTCTCTGAAACCTGCATACGAGCTGCAATGTCACTGCTCAGTGGCCAGCAATCCACGCTGATGGTCTGATGAATGAATTGGCTCTATACCCAGAGTGAGCAGTGCCAGCAAACCATAAAAGTATAAAATGCATGAAACCACCAACTGACACTATAGAAATAAAATACTAACTGGCCAAAAACCACAGTGTATCAATTAGTGGGATATTTGTATTTGGCAGAGAGAACTGTTGGTTCTAAAAACAAAATGCTACATGTTTTATGCAGTCATATAATATTTCCTTTGTATTCACAGAAGCAAACACCTGCAGTGTGCATTGGAAAAGCTCAGATGATGGTGTTAAAGTTTGCATCAAATCAATTTGAAGTTTTCATCAATTAAGCTTAGTTGACACAATGACTGCTATAATCATCTAATGGATCGGTCTGTTTGCTTTTCTCTTCACAGCTCTGTGTAGAAATTTCAAGGACACAATTTGTTTCCATCATGTGGAAGAGGAGGTGATAAGAAAATTTTGATTGCCTGATAATTTCAAATGAGACTTCACAGGATGGCTGAAGCTTTATGGTATCCTCAGGGCATCTGTAGGCAAATGCTATTGAATCTATCAGTTCTCCCAGAGTCGAGAGGTTCAGAGAAGGAAGTTCACACTAGCCAGATTCACAGGGGTCTGATCTTGTGGGAGTTATGTGCTTTAATCAGAATAACAGGTCTTGCCATTTGTTAGTTTGTTGACTTTAGGAATGTCTCTTATCCTTTCTGAATTTCATTTTTCTCTTTGGAAAATGGAGAGATTGCCTACCTGATAAAACTATTGTGAAAATAAGGAATAAGGTTGGCAAACAGTAGGTGCCACTAGGTAGGATTATTCACTAACAGTAGCTCAACTTGAAGGGATAGCGGTGGCTAGTTATCTGATCAAGGAGGTAAAATTACACCCCAGAAAGAAAGGAAGGAGTTTTGCATCCACAAATTCAGGAATTTAGAAGAAGGATTTCTGGATACCCTTCAGGGAGAGGTGTTTGTTTTTGTTTTTTATCTGGGACACAGTTACTTTCACCCTTGATCACTTTGGAAACAAGTACATCTTCTTATTCTCTGTGTGGCCTTTGAAAAAATTAATGGATCTTCCTGAGTCTCAGTTCCTCTGTAGTAGAATGGACACAGTACTTCTGGTTTCTTATTATTGCTGTGAAGGTGAAATAAAATGACATGTATAAGATACTTGGCATAGTACCTGGACCTTTGTAGAATGTGTGATAATTAATAACTAAATAAATATTGGAGCCCCCTCTCTTCTTTCAGTTATAAGGATGAGCTTTACTATTATTTGCTCCAGACTCCGAGGAAGACCCTATGCAGGTCCCACAGAAGTAGGTACACACTTTCTCTCCAAAGTGGCCCAGTCACCGTCCTTGCACAGGCCTGCCCATTTGCCCTTATTAGTATGTTTAAGGGAAGAGAAACAAGACGGAAAGTAAAGTTGGCATTATTAGTTGATGATAACTTTATTGGCTTGGTTTTAATGAGGGTCTAAAATTTCTGTTCTGCTAATTAATGAAAACATTCTATATCCCCAAGAGTCAGAAATGGAGGAGATGGGAAAGGAAAAGTAGAATTCAACATCAACTTTCGTATACCAATTGCTGGCATTGCAGTCAGTGCTGCAGATTTGCAAACTAGCAGCTTTCTCTCGAGCTTGTTTTGAATTGCTGCTTTAACGAACTGCCGCAATTCAGCAGCTTATATAACACAAACTTAGCATCTTCCAGTTCTGTAGGTCAGAAGCCTCACTGGGTCTCATTGGGCTAAAAAAAGATGCGGACAAGGTTGAGTTAGTTTCTGGAGGCTCTAGGAAGGAACATTTCCTTGTTTCTTCAGATTGTTGTCAGAATTCAGTACTTTGCTATTGTAGGATTCAGCCCCATTTTCCTGCTGCCTGTAAACTGTGGGCCATCCTCAGCTTCTGAGAAGTCAGCAAGTCCTCACATTGCAATTTTCTGACTCCCCTCCTTCCTTTTTCACTTTAAAGGACACATGAGATTACATTTGGCCCACCTAGATAAACCAGGATAATTTTCCCATCCCAGATTCTTACCATAATCACATTTACAAAGTCCCTTTTGCCAATGTAAGGTGACATATTCTCAGGTTAAGGGATAAGGACTTGGATGTCTTTGGGGAACCATGATTCTGCCAACCACATCTCTGGACAGATCTAGGGGAATGAAAGCAAAGTGAAAATAAATCTGTGATTTATTGATTTCACCACAAGTGACTTGAATGTTCCTGGAGGAAAAAAAAAAAAGAATAGCAAATGAAACTGTAGCATGTAGCAGATTAAGATATTTGAAAGACATGGGGGGAAAAAGGCTTTTCAGTACATAGTTACAGATCCTGATAACTACAGTTTAAATTGCTCTTTAAGGAATTTTTGACAGAATGGTAAATTGCAACCTATATTGCCCTAATTAGTTTCCTCATATCTACAATTCTCTCAGATTTCTCAAGTTTCTTTTCCCCCTACCCTCACATTTTACTAGTGGCTCCAGGGTTGGTTGCTCTCCCAGAAAAATTGAGGCTGAACAGAAAAAATGATGGAGGTTTTTGTGTGTGCATGCATGCTTGTGTATTTTAATTTATGTTTGCTTTTTGGCTAAATTCATACAAGCACAGAAAGATGAAATGGATTATGTTAACCTAAAAAAATAATATGAAGTCACAAGGTGGGACAGTGTCCTTGAATGAAAATGAGAGAGAATAATATGGAGCTAGAGGTTAAGTAGCAATTAGAATCTCAGGTGCTATAGTAGCAGACTTGACTGAGGCTGGGGCTCCAAGGTGCAGCTGTCCCTAGGCTAGGCCCTTTTGTATTCCTGTATCCCTACTTTCGTATCTGTCTAATGAAATGGAGACAGGGTTTCATGCCCTGCCAAAGGATCCAAATTGATTCCTTTGACCAAGAAACCTGATTACAGGAGCTCCTTTCATTCATTTTCAGAAGAGATAATTCCACTTCTTACTGTAATTCAGACTCCTATGGATACAACATTATGGGAGTAAGTAGACTAATTCTAAATACTATGGTAAAGATAATGTCCCAACCTCCCTTCTTTTTTTTCCTTTCAGGATCCAGTGAGAAGTCATTCTACTCAAGAGCCATATGGTGTCTTCCAGGTCTGAGGCCCTTTCATCTAAGCTGTTTAGCATGTAATCATTCCATTGGTGCCATTTCTTCTTGTCCTGTATAACTTCTGTCCCCTGATTTGGAGAGAATTTGGTTTCTGTATCATGACTTACTAATGTAATCATCCTAGTGTTGCACCCGGTATCCCCTGGGACTGCTGCTGGGTCAGGGATACAGACTTTAATGAGGATCTCAATAGTGAGGCCTGTTTGAAAAAGAATGGACCTTATATTATAACCCTCTTGTTTATTTTATTATTCAAGGTTTTTAACATTTAGTTCTCATTGCTATAGAACTTGGCACAAGTTCTGTTGTTGTTAAGACCAGAGCAGACATATGACCCTAAATCCAACATACATGCTCAGTCACCATACCTAGGCTAAGTGGAACATTCCAATTTTTATACCTTTTCTCTTCTGTAGGTCACACAATAGGAGGTAATCTTTGAGAGAGCAGTAGTGTCATTCCCCTTAGTGTGCCCAACAACCCACATCCCATAGCTATGACAGGTCAGAGACAAATTTCACTATGCAAGGAGTAAGGAGGTAGTTGGCTGAAGATGCATCATGTTGGGGGTGTGTGGCCATCACAGGTAATGACTCTTCTGTTTCCAAGTGCAGAGTCTGACAGCAGATAGGTGACAGCGAATCCTGGGAGTTTTAACATTTTCATGTACTTTATCATCTTCAGAATATCTGTGAAGTGATATTTAATAGTAGCAAGCTCTGTAGAACAGAGAGGACAAACTGGCTGGATGAGTGAATTACTTTTGAATGGTGAGTTGTTCTCTGAATCCTTGTGTTAGATCTTCAGTTAGAAAGAGATTAAGGTGTTCATGTCAGTATTTTCATCTAATAGTTTTTTCTTCTATTAAGTGGATTCCTTTTTCCAACCCACAGTGCCTTGCACAATGAGGCAATAAAGACTATGATTTCAGCAAGTTTAGACTATAATGCCTTTTGAATTCATGTCTTTATTTACAACACTTCACTGATAGGTACTATATTTCCCAAAATGTACTGGTGATATCAGTTTCCAATAACTACAGTTTTCCTTCAATGTTTTGTTGGAATTTTCATTTTTTTTACCTCTACATTAAAAATATCTGTCTGGGTGAAGGGAAATTGGATTAGTGTCAGCCTATTTTTTAGAGCACTATTTTCTGTGAAACAGTTGATATGTTTCCCAGTTTTCTGGTTGTGCTCAAGTCTCTGAATCAAACAACAAATGCACTCTTTTTCTTTCTACTGTTTTGAAGGTGGTCTCTCTTTTATAACATTCAAGTGGGTTTTCCTTTGTTAAAAAGGATTTTCACAAGTCAGCTCTATCTCCATCAGAGTGAGAGTGCATTGTTCTCAGGGCAGCATTGGTCTGCATGAATTCACTTTCCATTCTGGACTTTCATGTTTTCCCTGTGCTCTCATTTGCATTTAGTAAGAGGTTGGAAGAGGCCACACTGGGAGCTGGTACCAGTGGGCATTTGAAGCCAGAAATCCTTAAGGCTCTTTATCATGTTTCTTTATTTCAAGCCACTTGGCTCAAATTTTTCTCACTCATATTCTTCTTTGGTCTCACTTTTACATGGTAGAAATACAGTTTTTGTGATTTATGTGATCTGTGACTATTGATGATTGAAATGCTTCTCTGCTTAGGGAGGTAGTAAAGGCTAAGAGTCCATTTCTCTTAAAAATTAAAGAAAATAAAGGATTCTCTGGGTTGTCCTTTACCAATTAGGATCATCTTGTCATTCTTTATCATTCTGAGCTGTTCTGAAGATTGTAATGTTACATCTTCATCTGCTTCCCAGATGTCTCAGGCATCACCCAGAAAGAGGGCCCTAGCAGGGCAAGAATCATTCAGGCTTCCCACACCTCCACAGAGGTCAGGATGTTACTTCTTTCTCTAGATGTCCCCTGAAAGAGAAGGAACCAGTGTCTGAGCTTTATACCTTCAGGCAGAGAAAAGTATGGGTGGAGCAGGAGTGGAGAGTATCTATCTATACAGAGACATAGAAGAAGTGAGATTCTTCTAGATGAAGTGATAGAATGGAATCTGGAGGTGGGAAGTAATTTTTCCATAGAAAAAGTAATTAAAAATTATTTTAACTTTAATTAAAGTGTCCACTATGGTGAGGACTTTAATAATTATATAATTTTTATTTAAGTGTATAATAATTTAATGGATCCATATTTTAATAACTTTTGGATTCTTACCTTTGTTTTAAGGTATCTCTAATACCTCATGGTTACTCTCAGTCAAGGGGATCCTAAAGGAATTTTCATTAGCTCTGAATTCTCAGATCCCAGTTCCACATCCAGTCCAAAGAGGGTGCTCAGTTAATGATAATGGAAATAATGGAAAATAAAAGAAAGACAAAGGGTGTTGGTTGGAGCCAAAACAATGTTGTAACTGGGATACAACTATTTATTATTATTGTTGTTGTTATTATTATTATTATCATTATTACTATTAATTCATTTCACTTATACCTAGACATTTTGTGGCAGCAGAGTTAAAGCAAGAATCCCAAAATGTAGGCATGATGCAGAGGGGGATAGAAATTGTCATTATGTGTCATTCTGTAACTATAGCTTAGCTCGGAAAAATGTGGAGGATGAATACTTTGGACTAGTAGGAAAGGCTTCAGTTGAGTGTCCCAGTGTTTGACTCTATTTTCTTTCTCCTCTCAATCATTGCCCTTCTTCTTTCATCTGTCATTCGATCTCACTGTTGCCTCTACTGTCTTCTTCCTCCTTATCTTACCTTCTGTCTTTCTTGCTGCTTCTTCAATTTCCTTCCTTGAGTTAAGGTCTCACGAACACTAGATTTAAGGATTATCTGAGGATCAGGCCTACCTTGTGACTGACCCAGAATGTAGCCCAGCCCCTGTTTTGTCCCTCAAAGGCCTAGGCCCCTTCTGCCAGCAGTATTGCCTCTTTCTGTTGAAAAGTTTTGAGATAACAAGAATATTGGATGCTGAAGATGGTCTTTTAGGGTATGAACCCACTATCTTCTCAGATTGCTGGCCATCTGATTAAAGCACCCATAAAGATTCAATTGCTGTCATTGCTGATGGGGTTTAGTAGTGGCAGGCAGCCCGAACTCTGGTGACTCTTTCAGTTTCATACCTTGGTGATTCTGCCAGGACAGACTTTGGGACTTTCCAAGATTTCCCCCCCACAGGTTTGCTGCATTCCTTTGAGCCTGAAGACAAGGTGCTACTCAAGACTTGGACAACCGCATCTCCAGAGAGCCAACCAGGAAGAAAGTGGCCTGGACTTTGGGACGTACTTCTCACCACCCCCACCATGGTGAAGCTGTCAGGAATAAAACCTTGAACTCATCACACCAGAATAAAGACAACACTGGAGGAATACCTGAAAGTCGTCTTTTGAAAACAAAGACTTCTCTTTATTACTTCTTGTTTAACTTCTTGTTATGGACAACTTGTTCCTTTCAAATGAGATGAATATATTTGGGTATATTTAGCAAAAAATGTTCTGAATATTTCTGACTTTTGTCTTACAGGAGGAACTTATGTTGAATAAACTTTCATTTCATCTACTCCTTTGGAAGCCTTAGAAATTATAGTGTGTTTGAGCATATCAAAAAGAAAATGACCTACTCTGATATTTATAACTGGGGGCCAGCAGTGACTATAAAGGACAGGAAAATGTTTACATTGAATGTCACTAATGTGCCCCAGCTAGAGAGTGTGCAACTTTTGTCGACTACTAAAAACTGTCTTGTGTTCTCAGCAGGTGTGAAGGTGAATTGTACCACCACCACTCACATATCTTGTGGTTATGCTCATGTTCAACTGCCAACAGGATGGTTCCTGATATGTGGAATGACAGTCTATTCCTACGTTCCAGCAAACAGCTCTGGGGGACCATGCTCTCTGGGAAGACTGACAGTGTTTATGCCTCAGAAGCCCCACTTGACCTGGGTTCGACAGGATCTCTCCCTTACACCCAATTTTATGAGTGACTTACACCTTTTAGCCTTGCTTTATATGTCTTTAACTATGCTTGTAATGTCAGCCATGGTAACCTATTGGAATGGAGACATGCAGATTAGCCTGCACTGTGGCAAAAGCTTTGAATGCCTCCTCACAAGCCATCAGTGCCATTAGTCAAGAACTAAGACAAGTCAGAGGAGCAGTACTGAAAAATTCTGCAGCTATAGATTACCTTCTTTTAAGGCATAATCATGGATGTAAAGAATTTAAAGGACTGTGCTGTTTTAACCTAACTGATAGTTCACAGCTCATAGAGCATAAAGTAAAGCAAGTAAATGATGTGGTGTCCAATATAAAACAGAGAGGGGGATCCTTTAGTATTGACTTGCCTAAACTAAACTCCTGGCTGCCTAGAATCACTGGTCTTCAAGAGGCATTTATTGTTTTTATCCTTGTCATTTTCTTCAGTATCATAGCTTGTTGTTGCATACAGTGTGCCTCCTTATGTGGGTTTGCAATTTGGTGTGTTCCTAAACCCCCCACCAGACAGTCCAATGCTAAGTTCTGATCTCATAGAAATGAGATAGTTTAATACTAATGGTGGGGAATGATAGAGGACTTAAGAGTTGGAAAATTTTAGTTTAAGTAATAGCTAATAAGCTTAGGAATCAATGTTCCAGGAACTGAAGGTATGACTCACCCTGACTCCAGGAGACCATAAGCAGTTCCACCTTTTTTCCTCAGGAGGACTGCAAGCAATTCAAGATGATACCTGAGCCATTGTGCTCCAGGGTGAGATGACCACTTCCCAGGACACAGCTGAAGACCACCGCCTGGAGGCAGCTTAAGACCACCACCCAGGATGAGAATGCTGAAGTTGGGTTTCTTTAATTCAATTAACTTTTCCCTGAATTCCAAACCCCTTACCTACACTTTGTTCTCCTTATAAAAAGGGCCATTTTAAAATGGAATTTAAGATGGTCTTTTAGGATATGAATCCTCCATCTTCTCAGGTCACTGGCCATCTGAATAAAGTGTCCATAAAGATTCAATCCCTGTCTCTGCTTATTGGGCTTGGTAGTAAGAGGCAGCCCAAACTGCAGTGTCTTTTCATGATTCAATACTAAATATTTTACACACTCAAGTATTGTTTTGTTCAACTTGTATGAAACAAGATAATTAATCTAAAAACTTAAATTTAAACCATAATATCCCCCCCCCAAAAAAGAGAATATTGGGTGCCACTCACATCCTCTTCCTCTGAGGAAGGCATTCCTTCTATGAAGAGCTGGAGCTTCCCTCAGAGGACACAATTTTGGTAGCATCTTCTTGAGCCTCCCACCCTTGACCCCCCCCCCCCCTGAATTGCAGTATGACCTTGATCTCAGGCACCTAGAAGACAAGGTTGTTTTCAGAGCAGTGATCTAGAGAGGAAATAAATTATAATTGCTAAGCATATTTTCCTAAGGTGGATAAAGTTAGTCATTACTTAACCAGACCCTCAATTTAGTTTACTTTATCATTTATTAAACTACTGTTTATACTAAGACCTGTGCTAGGTGCTAAAGAATTTAATATGTGTTACCTTTAGGCAAAGATAAGGCTTAAAGTCTAGTATGAGAGAAAACAATTTCAAAAAGCAAATAGCTCAATGTAGAATATAATTAGTGTGCAGATAGAAGTACTAAATACTATGTGAGCAGAAGTAAGTCATAAGTAAGGAAACAATACAGCTAGGAGTAATAGTAGCAGTAATATTGATAGAATCAGTATTTACAGATTATTTATCATGTGCCATGTAATTGTTGTCCTACCAGAGATCATAATAACCTCTGAAGTTACCAGACATGAACAGGTGATACTGGCCTTGAATCAAAAGATAAACTGATAGAATGAAAGAGACTCAGATACATGGGATATTGGTTTTAGAAAATCATGGCATTTTATTCATGAAGAAATGATGGATTATTCTAAAGTAAGTGGATTTAGGCCATTTTTGAAGGTGAAATAAAGTTGCACCTCAGCCTCACAGATTATGTAATTGTATTTGTTTATAAATAAAAAAGGACCAAATAAAAATCTATAAAGAATTTAAAAATCTATAAAACAATTTTAACAATTTGTTGGTGGGCAAGGTTTTCTTGATGTTAACACCGAACTCAAAAACTACAAGGAAAAACATTTACAGATTTGATTATATATAATTAAACCATTTGATCACCAAATATTTAAAACAAAGTTAATTAGTTTAAATAAAATTTTGCCACATCAATATTATTAATAGTGTAGTGGAGGGTAGGCTAAGAGGCCACAGATCCCCTCCACAAGTTTAGCTTGGGGGCTGGGAAAAGCAGCAACATGAGGATTAATAGTTATATTGCATATCAATAACAGCAGACTAGTCTTCAAGCCTGAAAGGAGTTGGAAAGGTATGCATGACTTTAATCCATGATGTAACTGGGAAGCAGCTCCCCCAGTTACTTACTGCATCTTTGGGAGAACTTGGAGATGGTTTGCTCCATGCCACGGGGCCACACCTCCCCAGAATAACTATGGCAGCCAAGAAAGGCAGAGAATATGGGAGTGCTGGCAGGTGTAGCCATTTGTGAAATGAGTGGGAAATAGGGTTACAGAGGAGGTTCCAGGCTGGGATTCAAACTAAAGGCAGACCACCATGTGGGACAGAGACAATGAAGGACAAGAGACAATGTGAGACCATGTGGAAAGAAAAAGGGGTGAAAAAACTCTGGCTGGTGGGGCTTGAGGAAGTGCAACATGGTTTTAGATTAAGAACTGGAAATTCTGGCAACACAGCTGATGGTGCTGGGGACTGTGGGAGACCTGCCCAGCCAAGCACAGATTACTGGGAGGAACCAGGAGTTTAGACTAACTACAGACTTCTATTTCTTTTCCTGAGATGTGGTACCCCTGACTGGCCTGGT
>PVIA01009599.1:0-59566 GCA_004024845.1 Tonatia bakeri
CCTCTCCCTTTCCCCCTCCTTCCTCTTGCTCTAAAACAGGGGTGTCAAACTCATTTTTCACTGGGGGCCACATCAGTCTCATGGTTGCCTTCAAAGGGCCAAATATAATTTCAACTCCTTAACAGTTAAGGAGTAGTTACATTTACATAGTCCTAAAATTATTTCGGCCCTTTAAAGGCAACCTTGAGGCTGTTGTGGCCCCGGTGAAAACGAGTTTGACACCCCTGCTCTAAAATCAATAAACAGGTGAGGAAAAAAAAAAGTTTGCTGTGATTTTGATTGCATTAAATCTGTCTTTAGCTAGTCAGAGAAAATTGAATGTTAACAATATGAAATCTTCCAATCTATGAACATAACATTTACTTAAGTTCCTTTATTTTCTTTTAGCAACCTTTATATTATTTTAATGATGAGTGGGGCATAGACTGTGGTCTCCGATCTGTGTTCAGATCATGGCTCGGCCAGTTACTATGGTGGTGACATTAGGCAAGTTACTAAGCTTCTGTAAGCCTCATTTTCCTCCCTGTAGAGATAATACCTCATTGGTTTCTGTAAAGGTTAAGTGAAATAATGTATGTAAAGGACCTGACATTTTGGCTGGAAAAAAGTTGAGTGCACAATAGAAGTTAGTTGTTGTCATCGTTACCATCATTGTTGTCTTTGCCACCAAGTAACCACGGCCTGGCACGGCTGTCTCTGCCAAACAGTTATTCTTGCCCAGTGACCAGACAGTTTGCAGCAGCTGCTGTGGGCTCTCTTTTTTGTTAACATGGCTAATGAACACTGCCGAACTCCTGCTCTTTGGGCTTCTCTTTTCTCTGTGCCACACTGACATTCTGCAGCTGTGGCTGTTACATATTCTTTGTTTGGATTATGTTAATACCACTGATGAGACCACAGCTTCCCTTTGCATTCAGCCCCGGCTTTTTCTGACTTTTCAGTCTTGCATTTGCTTTTGCTTGAAAGATTTTTGTCCTAAGTGTTTTTCTGTCATAAGTATGCTGTTGAACCTTCCTATTATCTGTTCATTTAATGAGTTTCACTTTTAGAGTTTTGGACAGCCTCACGCACAATTATCCTAGTTTTTAATTGAGTACTTTGTAGATTGTGCAATAATTTAAGTTTATTAGGAAATTGTATTGTAAGTGTTTACACATGATTTGTATTTGTAAATTTTGCGTCATTTATGGGAAAGTGGGGAAAAACAGAATGAGATTTTAATTTTTAAAATATTTTAAAGATGTTAGTGTTATAGTAGGAAATAATTTGATATTGTCTAAATTAGCTTGTAGTGGTAATATTACTGCCAGGCTAATGAGTTGGTGAAGTCCATTGTCTGGGAATCAGAACCTTTACTCTCTCCACTGTGTCCACGAGGTTTGCTGGTTGTCACTGGGCATCACTGATGCCCTCCCGGGGATCATCAGGGAAATGGAAGTAGGTGCTCATGGGAAGATTGGCGATTTTTATTCTATGTCTCCATTTTTGTACAGTCATGATTTAGCTTTAAAAAGAGTATGCTGTGTTTGGCACTAAATGTTTTACTCCTTTCTGAATCATCAAATATTACTATGTTTTATTCATTGTTGGTTTTAAGAACAAAATATGCCACTTTATAACCATGTAATTCTGGGCTGGGGAGGTGCCCTATTCGTGCATCAGTTTCCTTCTCTCTAAAATGGGGATAAATGGGAAATAGTACCCACCTAGTTTGAGGATTGAATCGTTAAACTTTCAGAACAGTGCTGAAAATGGCAGGTACTCAATAAAGATCAGTGGCCTGTTATTCTAGTTCTTTGAAGAGTGGCATCCTATGCTTAATTACTTTGTTCAGTAAAAATCTTTTAGCCAAATTGTTGCTTTAACCAGTTGTTTCATTCTTTAAACATCCTGCTTACACAGAAAATACTGAAGGTTTGATTCTTTTTTGTTAAATTTGAATGTACATATTTTTCCATAAGAGTTGTAGGAGCTCAGAGGTAATCTTTTGACTCCATGGTGATATTATTTGCAAATAATCGGTAACATAAAGTTTAGTTTTATTTTTTAAAATAACATGGAAATTTTGTCTTCAGATGTTGAATCTGATTTTCCACAGATCCTGTGTTTTACCTTGTTTCTACATAAACTAACTGAGTCACAAGGAAGGTATTTGATTTGCTAATAGCCGCATAGGAAATCAAAACACTTGGCTCCCAGTTTGTTTCCCCGGTCTCCACTGATTCGGTTCCCTTAGAAACTGCGCGGTACACATGATTTATGTTTTATATCAGCTAAGCTTAAGAATTCTCTCAGTTGTTGGAAACTTGTTTTAAACATTTAAGATAAATTGAGTAATTTTAATGAACAAATGCTCACTTATGAATACATGTATATTTATTTAAAGATTTAAAATTAAAATATAAAATTAAAAGTGTGGAAATTATCTTTATATAATAAAAATCCTCCAAATTTTGTACCCCAAAGGAAGTTTGATGACAAAGAATTTATCATTCAAAGGAATCAATATCATTTCTACATTTTTTTATTCAGTAATTTCAAAATCAGTTAAACAGTTTCAGCTGAAATGATAGTTTTGGCTTAACTTAAAGTCTTATAGCAGCCCCAGGAATGTCAGTTAGATATCCATTCAGGATCGTGGCACTTGGAAAAAAGTAACAGAAAATACTGCTGGTAAGAAAAATATTGCACAAAGGGAAAGTTAAAAGGGAATAGAGAGCACATTAAGGTAGAAACCAAAATTCGGTTTTCACATGCTAACATACAGTAGCAAAGTTGGCAATTCTACTTTTTATGAATCAGTCATGGGGACAACTGTTCTTCTTTTCAAGGGATTACTGATAATTATTATCATCAGATTAGTAATTAAAAGGCTTGCTGTAACAAGATCTGTGGAGGACCAGAGTCTGGTTTAACGCATTTTATACTCATCTTGTCTGTGAAAATGTATTTAATGGGGCTACTTCAGTGTGGACTCTAGGACACCACCGCTTATGATCTGGTCCTTGAGAAATGTACTATTGCAGTGGAATCTCAGGAAAATCTGTATTTTACCTTTCAAATATTAATAGTCAAAAGCGACTGGTATATATCAAAAAGCCCCAGGAAACTGAGAATATTTTTGGAGTAAGCAATAATGTTTCACGTTTCTTCCTTCTTTTTAAATTAGTATATCAATGAGAAATGTAAGTGGTGCCCAAACATGGGATATTTCTGAGTAACAAGGGCCATAAAAACCTTAAGGCTACCTTAAAGATTTTTTGTTTTTTTTTTTTTAAACAATATTTAGTTTTTAATCTTATTCCATGACACCGTTTCCCAGAAATGGATTTCAAACTAACTGCAGTAACTTGGTGTTCAGAATTTGGAAATTGTCTAAATCCTTCAGATTGCAGAGTTGCAGGTCATCTCTGTCTGTCCAATTGCTATCCATCAACCTTTAAGGTAAAAACTAATTGTAGTCAGAGCCCTTTGCATATTTGCTACTTAGTTACTATGTGCACATCAGTGTAGCCTGTATCGTGAGAGCTTGATAGAGTGGATGAAATCTGTGATTTAGTATGTTCAGATTCATGTGGTAAGTAAAACAGCTAAATTGGGTATCTCAAAGACTGAATTTAGTCCTGTGTTTAATATTCAGGACTTGAGATTTGCTGAAATGGCATCATGGCCCACCACTTCTGTTCTTTGCCTCTGTGTGGTGGGAAAACTGCCTTTGTTTCTAGTACCATGACTTCCAGTTTAGGAGAGTGGGTTACACGAGGTCATGTCTGCACTGTCCAGATTCCCCATGAGGGGCAGAAGTTCCTGTGGCACTGTACCCTGGGGAGCTGACTGAAAGCTTTAACAAGGGGATCATGACGTTTGGAATAGTCTCAAGGTCTGGGTCACCACACTGTCAAACAGTGTTTGAGCTCTTGCTCTTGTAGGATGGGTGTTGACTGGCTTGTCTGTTTCATCTGCTTGAAAGGTTCATATTAGGGGCTGTGGGAAATAGAAAAAATTTTCCCATAGCTTTCTCATTGAAAGGGAGGTCAGCCTCTGGCAGTCAGGAGAGTGGCTGCTGGCAATTTGACAATTATATCAAAAGAAAATGGCAATGGTGAATTTAAATAAAAGATTGTTTGGTCTAAGACTATGCTGCACATATTTATTATTATTTTACAGTCTCCTGAACACTTAAGAGACTGAAAGTGTGTTTATGCAACTGTGTCACTACTGTAGAGATTGGGGAGGGAAAAGGAAACCTGCCCTAGAAAACAAAGTATCAAATAAGATTGTAGGATAAAATTTAAAAGCGATTTCCAATAGGCTATTTCCAAGTATTTAGTTAATGTCGTTACCCATGTTTTAGAGCTAATGTTAGATATACCATAGTATTTTAAGAGCATATGAATTTTATAATGTTGGCTCTTCCAGTTTACCTAAGTTTCACTTTCCTCATCTACAATATATGGATAATATCCACCTACATGATTTTTGTGAGAATGAAATGGGATGATATATGTAAAGCACTTAGCTTAGTGCTTAGCACATGATAAACACTCCACATGGCAGTTATTATTGAATAGATTTTCATGTCATCCACAGTAGAGGGTTTTTGATCATTTGGCAGTATTATACTATACTGTATGATACTGTTTTTTATGTTCTGGGCCTTCTTAAGTATAATGATTTTCCTCTTTTCAAATTGAGTTTTGACCTTTTCAGAAGTCTGGAATTCACAGAAGACAAGGGATTATCTTAACACTTCATGAATGGTGACGTTTATATCGGATTGGCTGGGAGCCAGGTGCAAACAACATTCAAAAGCAGACATAAATTTTTCCCTCTAACAGAGGGCAAATGGCGCTCCATCCCTGCATCAAGGCTTCGTGCATCTCAATGGTGTTATGTGTGTGGAGCAAGGGAAAGGTCTTGCCACTAGAAAGTAGGGCAGTGAGTTGTATGAGATCAATTAGTATGTTCCCATGAGCTCATGTTTGTACTAAAGGATTTCTTTGTCTTCAGGACCTATTAGAGTCTAGCTAGCAGTAAAGGGCCAATATTTGGTCTAATTCTCAGTGGTTGAATGTTACTAGGATGTTCTTTTTGAGTTTGTCAAGAAACTAGTGGTATTAAAGCCCTCCAAAAATGTTTGTTAAAATCTTATATACTGTACATTGTTTAAAGTGATACTTGCTAAGGAGTTTATTCTTATTAACAAATTTAAAAGACTGACAAATCTTTTCTCCAAAAGTTTTAATATAGGTGGTCCTTGAATTCATAGAACTAAGAAAATTTTTGTTCATTGTCCAGAGTTCAGAAAATGTAATTCTAATTATTTATAGAATTATATTCCAAAATTTAAGTATGCTTCTTATTATGCCATTTAATTCATAATTTTTCTAATCAATAATGCCATTTTTGAAGCCTGTTTGCTGATTATTTGATAAATTAATGAAAAAAATAAAGAAGTAGATATTAAGAAATTAGAAATTAGGAATCAGTTTAAATTTTTCTCTTTAAGTTTTATTATGTGGCATGTATCAGTAAAATTAGAACATTTAGTCAGTTTTAAATTAGCAGTTCTTTGGACTTACTGTGATTTTTCCTGCTAAAGTTTCTCAAACATTTTATTACATACAAGTCTCGTATGAACATAACAAGAGTCTTTGGTTTCTCAATTTAACTTTAAAGATGAAGTTTTATACTCGGGGGAGAGGGAGGGTTTTAATTCTCTTCTGGACGTTTTATGAGGAGACATTTTTGATTCTTGTCTAATTTGTGAATAATACATATTAAGCTAGTACACACTCCCAGTATGGAAAACAAAGTTTATATGGTCCTTTCATAGGTATTATTAGATATCCTCAAATAAAGGTATTTTCTTATTTTACAGCAAAGGGACCTGAGTCTCAGAGAGGTTAAAATGATTTGCTTAACTTTGACAATGTACATTGCTTAAACACATTTTTCATGAGAATATGTGAGAAACAGCCCTTGAGATTGGGAAGTCGTGACTACTAAGTATTAAATGCATTTTTGTACTCTGGATGGGATCTTGGAACAAACTAAAAGATATGGGAGAAAATCATGAAATCCAAGTAAAGCCTATAGTTTAATTTTTTAAAAATATGTAAGAAGTTAAACATTCTTTGGGGAACACAAGACAAAAAGTTTGAAGACAGTTAAACATATGAAATCTTACACATGTACAAATAGATATGAATTTTTAAAATCATACTGTTGTTTTCTATATAGAAACTTTGGAAATAACCCCAAAATGCCTGTCAATAGTTTAATAGATAAATAAAGGATTGTATAGTGGGCAGTAAGTACAATAGGCCCTTACTTAATGTTGATATGGTCTGAGGCCTTAATCAAAAGGACCTCAAATGAAACCAGTTTTACTACAGCAAATAGATGTAAACAAGGATTAAATTCCTACAGCATCTCATCCACATTATAATGAGACACTACTTGGGGACCTACTATACTACATCATCAGTTAAATGATGAACAAGAATTGTGTCAACATGGTTACTTTAAAAAAGTTAATGTCAGTAAATAAAGCAAATTATCAAATAGAAGCCTGTGGATAATTTTAAACACTTTATGTAAACATCATACTATCATACAACATCAGACTGTGCAGAAGGACTTATAATAAAAATGAGGAGGTTCAGCTTCCCTTCTGTCCTGTTTCTACTCTGCCCCTAAAGACATTAGGAATCATGTTTTAGTTTTCCCGGTGGTCGCGTCCACGTCTTGGTCACTGTGAGTGATGCTGCAGGAGCGTGGGGGTGCTGATCTCTCTGCACCACTGTGATTTCATTTCCTCTGGCTATGTACCCAAAGGTGGGATTGTGACATGACGTACTAGTTGTTTTTTACTTTAAAAAATTAAAATAAAAATTAAAGTATTAAGTTAAACTTAAAAAATTAATGTTGTATATATTTTTCCATAATGACTGTCCTAATTTACATTTTCTCCAGTAGTGCACAAGGGTTCTCTTTTCTCTAACACTTCTTATCTCTTGCCTTTTTGATAATCATCTTTTTAACAGGTATGAGGTAATAATAGTTCATTGTGGTTTTGATTTGCATTTTCTTGATAATTATGTTGAGCGCCTTTTAATGTACTTGTTGGCATAGCCTCCTATTCTATCTTCCGTACTCTGTGAGGATATTGGTAAGCTTTTAAGTTTTATCTCCCCTCCTAGGTCTGAGATTCTTCTCAATAACTTTTTAAAAATCTTTCATTTGTTTAGTGTCTCCATTTCATACTAGAGACTCCTCAAAAGGCCTCCTTGGCTGCCTACTTACCTATGTTCTGCCCCTGGCTGTGGAGGCTGTCTTTGTGGGGGACCTTCATTGTGGCCTTGACTGTGGGATGACCTGGCTGGCCACTGCAGTAGTTCCAGGAACCCTTGCTATCTGAGCCTTGAGGTCTTTTCTCTTGCACTCTTCAGATGCATCAGAGAAAACTGTTTTCAGCTCCAGCCAAGAGAACAGAATGAACAGAAAATTGTTGGCGAGTCTTCACTTTTACTGTATGAATCACACTTAATCTCCTTTCTCATGTGTCTCTTTTCATGCAGATTAGAGGCCCTGTCTTTGTTTCTCTGTCCAGATAATGAAACTCCAGCCTTGCCCTGGGTAGGCAGTCATTTAAGGGAGGGAAATATACTTCTTAGACTTTGCTCTTCTGTATTAAGGCACACCCTCACCCCAACATCTGGCGCTACCTGGTGCCATCAGTTTCTGGTGGGGATTTGGGGGATTTCAAGGTGTGGGTCAGGTTGCTTCTTTCAGCAAGCCTTACTACTGGCTCAGGAGTCAGCTCTGTGTGGTAGGTCAGGTACCACTTGTTCTTTTGATTTTAGCTCCAAATGTTCTTAAACAAGCCTTCCTCATGTTTGTAAGGGTACATCCTAAAAACAAATCCTATTTCTGTCAATATACAGAGTGGGGCAAAAGTAGGTTTACAGTTGTTTGTGTGGAAAATAATTACAATAATTAACAAATACTAATACAAGAATAAACTTTGTGTTTTGTGTGCTCACAACTGTAAACCTACTTTCGCTGCGCCCAGTAATGTGTTTGCAGGAGAGAATAGAGGTAACCTATGCATGAGTTCAGTCTGCTCTGTTTATTCAGAGCCAAATAATTTGATTATGATAAATGGGAAATAGAGAGATGGTGAAGTCCTCGGATTTTTTAAAATAATAATTGCATTTTGCATGTAAACTCTGAATTTCAGTCAGATTACTTGGTGTGGATCTGTACCGTGTCTGCAGAGACTTGGCGGCAGCTCCTGTTCGTGTTCTCTGCTGGTGCATCGTGCTGCAGTTCGTTGGACTGAAAGTTAATTTTGGAAGAGTTATTTAGACTCTTCTGCTGCAATGGAAGTTGACTGCCTGTATTAAAATAAAATGTTTAGTTTAGAAACCCTAAAAACTGACTGTTGGTTTCAACCAAAAGAGCTTGAATTAAACATTCTAATTTCTTAATACCATGTATACCTCTATCAGATGTCACAAAGAAAATTTAGAAATTCCAATTCATTTTTATTCTTTTATTATACTTTTAAAGTATAAACTCTGTAATGTAATTTTTGATTTTAATGATGTTTTCTTTCTCTAGGGAATTGATAACATAACATCTAAGGGACTTTTAATGAAAATACTATTTTTTGATAAGTTGGCTGTCATTACTTATGTATCAGGGACAGTGTGTACAATGTTTATTACATATTCATTTAAATTGAGAAAGCCAGTCAGAAATTAGGATATGTTTTCTAAACTGTGAGAAACACATATTTTTAATGTTTGTATTATTAACCAGAAACTACCATTTTGTTTTGTATTTTTCTCCCCTTCAGAAAAAGTATTGTCTATCCCAGTACCGTTCTTGTTGTCGGACTTCTCTGTGGGTAGTTTGTTTTCCCTCCATTGTTTTATTTTGAAAACCTTAAAGTCTGTGGAAAGTTGAAAGAAAGATTAAATGAACACTGTGTCTACCCCTCACCTAGGCTCACTGAGTGTTAACACTTTGAACTTTTTCTTTATATTTTCGATTTTTTACTGAACCATTAAAAATTAAGTTTACATATCATGACACTTTGTCTTCAAATAATTAAGTGTGTATGTCTGTAAAGACATTCTCTTCTGTAATCATGATACCATTTGCATCCCTAAGAAACAGTTCTGTGTCATCTACTATACAATATGTATTCTTCCCTGATTTTCATCAGCCTTTTTAAAAAAAATCCTCACCGGAGGGTTTGTGGATATGTTTACTTTAGAGAGAGGGGAAGAGAGAGAGAGAGGGAGAGAGGGTGGGGGAGAGAGAATTTGAGAGAGAAACATCTATTGGTTGCCTCCTGTACATGCCCTGACCTGGATTGAACTGACAACCTAGACCTAGGCATGCTCTCTGATAGGGATGAAATCTACAACCTTTTGATATTTGGGGACAGTGCTTCCACCAACTGAGCCCACCTGGCCAGGGTTCCCCCAACCTTTTTTAGCCCTTGGCTCTCCAGCACTCCCTAGGACTCTAAGATCCAAATAAAGATCATAGATTGCATTTGGTTCGTGTATGTATTTAGTCTCACTTATTCTAGATAAGCCCCCTCTTCACCAGTTGTTTTATTGAATATTCCACAATCTGGATTTTTCTTATAATCTCTTCATAATTGGATTTTGATTAAACATTTTTTTTTGGGGGAAATGTACCAAGGTGATGGTGTGTATTTCCTATTGCATTATTTCAGGAGGCACATGTCAGTGGATCCTCTTAATGATGGTGTTAAATCTGATTACTTAATGAAGCTGGTATTTACTAGATCTCTCTTTTGTAAAAAGTACCTTTTTGGGTGCTTTTTTCTTTCACACTTAATGTGTTATCTGTGAGTAATTTGTGCATATCCTGTTCCCCAACAGAGTTTTACGTAGAGATTAGTATTCTTTGATCTTTTTTTTTTTTTTTTTGTCGTTGGTTGTTTATTTACGGATTGAATTAAAGGCCCCTTCCAGATGTACACCCCACGAAGGCGGGAACTTCACCACCAGCTTTCACTGCACACAATGAGATTACTGGTCCAGGGACACAACTGCTTGCTGAGCACTGAAGTCACGGCCAGGAGTCCAGGGTGGGAGCTCTAGCAGCAAGGGTCACGTAACCCTCGCTCCCCACGCTGCCCACCCCCGTCCCCCCTCCCAATCTTCCCTCTTCTCTCCCCATTCCTCTCCGCCCAGGCCCAGGCCGACAGCAACGCTGGGCAGCTCTCACTAAAGGCCTTACCAATCCACAAAAGAAGTCATATTTGGCTAGGGCAGGGGAGAGGCGTGTAGCACAAGAAAAGAAGCACCGCAGCACCGTCGAGCCTGGCTCTGCCTCAGGGCTTCCCAGTCTCCGGCAATCGCCCCGCCTTCCCGGCCAGGAGTGTACCTCTAGATTGCGAGTGGGAGGCGCAGAGAAGCCAGAGAGGGGCAATACCCGCTTGCATATAGACTCTGCGCGGAGGCCCTGATCTTTCTTTTATTCAATTATTAAATTGATAAAATGGCAATCATTTCTTCTCATATATTAGGTAAAATATTGAATAGAACTTTCCTTCACCACCCCTTTCTCTTTCTTTTTAAAAATATCAGTCTTCACTCATGGACTTTTTTTTACTCAGTGCGTTAGAATCCATTATCATTGCTATTCTTTTTGATGCTTAAATTGTCCCAAATGTGGCTAATGGGAACCCGTTGAGGCTGGTTTCCAGGTCTTTTTTTTTTTTTACCACATTCTTATTGATCTTTAAGCACATCTTTGCGTTCTGGCATAACAAGATATTTCAAGCTCCCTTCGTATTTTTCCCTGCCCCAGATCTGGAATCGGTTATTTCTCTAAGGAGCCCTAGTTTATTGCAGTGGGGATTTGTGTTCAGAAGTCAAGACCTAGGCCTAGATGTGCTTATTGCTACCTGGTAATCACGGCTTTTAGGCCCTTTTAATTGAGAGGGCTCGGAAATAGATATCGAGTTTATTACTGATACTCTCTATTTTATTCTCATACCATGGAGTACTTCCTTACCTTTTCCCATCCTGTATCCCTGGATTCCTCACAATACCAATATACTTATCTAACTGCTTTTTCCTACGGTACATACACAAAATAGTTTCTCAGTTACTACACCCATGTCCTTACCAGCCTTACTTGGTTCCAGGAGACAGAGATGCACTCAAACGGATAGAAAGGTTAAAAAACACAGGAGCTAGTGTAAGGGTGTACAGTGGCCTCGATCTGAGGCAGCTCTTGGCATTAGCTGTTTCTACCCACCTGCTTTCTTGGCCTTGATTGGAATTTTTTTTTCACCCCAGGCATCTGCTTCTCATCTTCAGTGTTCCCAAGTATGGAGGAATTTTCTCAGTAGGTTGTTTACCTTCTCATGAGTAACATTCCTGTTGAGCAGTTCCTGATCCAAGTACCTATGGTACCACTAGCCAAGGTCAGGGCAATGGGGATTTCTTTTGTTGCAAACATCTGGCTGCTTTTTTTTTTTTGGTTTGGTCACTGTAATTGTGGGTGCTATTAGCTTTCATGGACTGGGACAGACTGGTTTTTATTTTTCTTAGTATAGTTATAGTTCTTAGTATAGTTACAGAAATGTGGTTAATGGTACATTTTAAGCTCATGAGTAATTTAGAAAATAAGGTAGTAAAAACATGTTTAGTTTCTAGTTTGCCAACTAACAGACTATAGCTTCTTTCTGAACAAATGAAAATTAATACACAGTGTAGATATATTTAGTTATTGGTGACATATTCTTTGAGGGAGCCCCGAAGGAGGAAAAAGGAGTGTTTTCTTTCTAGATTTTTATTTTCTTTAATGTGTGGATAAGTAACTATTTTATTTTATTTTAATTTAATTTTTAAATTTTGTTGATTTTTTAAAAAAGATTTTATTTATTTTTTAGAGGGGGAATGGAAGGAGAAGGAGAGGTACAGAAACATCATTGTATGGTTGCCTCTCACACACCCCCTCTACTGGGGACTTGGGAGACCTGGCAACCCAGGCATGTGCCCTGACTGGAAATCAAAGCAGCACCCTTTGGTTCACAGGCTGGAGCTCCATCCACTGAGCCACACCAGCCAGGGCTTTATTTTTATTTTTTTGATTTAACTGTTATTGTATTTTTTCCATTACCTTTTAGTGCCCTTATACCCTCCTCCCCCCAGCAATCACCTCATTGTCGTCCATGTCCGTGAGTCCTTTTTCATTTTTGCTCAATCCCTCCACCCCCTAACTTTCCCCTACCCAAGTAGCTGTCATCTGTTCTCCATAGATGAGTCTATCTTGTTCTGCCTGTTAGTTCAATTTGTTCATTAGATTTCACTTATGAGTGAAATCATATGGTTTTGTCTTTCTCTCACTGGCTTGTTTTACTTAGCATAATGTTCTCCAGGTCCATCCATACTGTTGCAAAGGGTAAACTTTTCTTCTTTACAGCTGAGTAGAATTCCACTGTGTAAATATCCCATAGTTTTTTTATCTGTTCATCTACTGATGGACACTTGGGCTACTTCCACATCTTGGTGATTGTAAATAACACTGCATAGATTTCTGAATTAGAAGAGGAAGTTAGTGCCCAAAGTGTGTAAACCTGATGTTCTGAGAAGAAAAGTGGTTTTTATGTACTGTAGGTATTAGTGACTGAGAATTAAGAAGAGAATTTGTAAAATATAGCATAAACTCATGAAGAGAACATGAGCTTTTTACTTTGTTTTTCTTTTTAACCATTCAGTCACCTTAGAGAACAGAAGCTTTAAATCTTAGAAGCTTAAGTTCCAAATTTGGCTTAGCTCATTCAAACTTTGTGACATTGGGTAAATTACTGATGTACTATTAGCTTTGGTTTTGTCTTTTGTAAAATTAGTATCATAACACCTACCATCTCTCATAGTAGAGTGAGAAATCATAGGAGATTGGACAAGAAAACCTTTTTTCTAACTACTTTCTGGCAAGTCAGAAATCCCAGCTCTGGAGAAATAATGGAAAATTCCTTAATGTTAGCAAGTGAAAACACGATCAGAAAGAGGAACAGAAGGACAGTCCCCAGGAAGTATGATCTGAACACCCAGGGAACAGCCCATGTGTGAAGAGAGATGAGGTGTCATAGCTGGGGTGGGCTGCTGGACTGTATGTGGTTGAGGCTGGAGCTTGAGACCTCATGAGATCAGACTGGGAAGAGTCCCTGACTCCTCCAGTGACCCTGAGTGATTCCATTTTCCATATGGGAGCTCCAGGCACTGAGAGGTGGAAAGGGTGGACCTTCCCATCTCTGCCACCCAGTGGAGATAATGTTTACTAATTTTTCTTGTCTGGTGTGTGGTTTCTTTATAATATGTGTGATGTGCTCACAAGTGCCAAGCTCTGTTCTAGCCAGTAGGGTGAAGTTGTGAGCCATGCAAGGTGGAATTATCCTCTCTCCTTACTAAAATAATTGGAATTCTTTGTACCAAGGACTCCTAACATAAGGTTTTATTGTGCTTATGAATATATATATAAATAAACACAGTATTCTATAATACTTAGTAGGATTATTCTTGGTAGCCAAGAGGTGAAAGCAATCCATATGTTTATTGATGGATGAATGGATAAACAAAATGTGATTTATACATTTTGGAATTTTGAGCCTTAAAAAGAAGGAAATTCTGATACATGCTACCTTGAAACCTTATGCTAAGTGAAATAAGCCATTCATATAAGGAAGTACTGTATGATTTCACTTATGTGTAGTAGTTAGAGTAGTCAGATTTATGAAATAGAAAGTGTAATGGTGATGAGGGGGGAGGGGCGGTGGGGGAGGGAATGGAGGAAGAGCAGTTTCAGGGGTGTAGAGTTTCAGTTTTCCGGGGATTGGTCCCCCAACACATGAGGATGCTCCACACCAATGACCTGTACACTTGAAACTAGTTAAGATGGTAAATTTTGTTCCATGTTTTTACCACATTAAAATATTCACAAAAATAAGCACAGTATTTTAAAAAATATTGTTTATGTAATAGAGATATATGTGATTATAAAATACAAATATTTAAAAGTGAGTATAGACATGTATTTCATTTTGTGCTATTTCAAACAGTATTTCTGCTAAGACTGAGAATGATACAGTCTTTCTGCAGGACAAAGTAAACATTCATATTGACTCTGAAATTACACTTTTGAGAATTTATTACAAGGAAAAGGTAAATACGACCAAAGGTTTAACAGTGGTGTTGGTTACGGCACTATTTATAATAATAATGAAAAGTTGGAAGCAAATATTATTGCTCAGCGTTGTGGAACTGGTTAAATAGATTAGGTGCAGCCATCATCTCATTGGAATAGAGTGTTGCAGTAATATATCTTGACACTGAAAAATACCTTAACTGTTACTGCTTGAAAAAATGTAGGTTCCACATATGAATGGCAGAGCTCAGGTTTCTTAAGTCTGCATATGGTATTGTAGCCACTCTAACAGAGGGTTTCTCCTGATGTCTGAGCCCTTTTTCAGAAGCTGTATCTTACACAATTAAGTATAGTAGAAGTATAGCTTGTATAATTAAGTATTTCAAACTTTTGCTCCCCCAAATATTTGATAGGGAAGAAATTAATGGAGCATTTTTCTGTATAACTGTCATAATTCTTTTCAGAGTCTGATTTTTCAAAGTGTGTATTTCATGAAAGTTATATTTTCTTTCCTAATACTCATTTTATCAGGTTAACATTATAGTAGTCACTTTTACTGATAGCTATTAAATGATTTGATGTTAGAATCTCTTAATAAACGTGTTTCTTTCTTTAACACAGTGTGGCATATATTGACAATCCCCGAAGATGATGATCAACAAATATTCATGTGTTATTAGTGTGCTTCTCTGTAAGCTTGGATTGTGAATTCTGAAGTGATGAAAATTTACATGTTGTCTTTTGTGGTATATGTTACAATGTTTCATATTTTTCCTTACCCTGGTGAGAATTACAGTTACAATGTTTCAGATTTTTCCTTACTAACCCTGGTGAGAATTGCAGTCAGTCTTAGATAATGAAGTACTTCAGCTCATAAAAGCTATTTTGTAACATTTGGTACGGTGTCTGGGAATCCAAACCATTTAGCCTAGTTTGTTTTAGAGATCCTGAACTTCCAAGTCAACTCTCAGTTTTAGTGGCCGTGCTTAATTAAATACTTTGTCTCTCTCAGCATCAATTTACTCATATGCAATAAAAGTAGAGATGATAATAGACATAATTCTTGGAATAGAATATTATTCATTCTAGGCTCATTTACCTTAGGCTCTTTTCACTATTACATGCTCAGATGCAGAGCCAGTTCTGTCATCTCATGCTCTGATAGTTGGACATCCTTATGCCTCAGGTCCCTCATTTATACAATGGGAAGCATAATTGGACCTGCTTCATGGAGTCATTGTGAGATGAAATGAGCTATTGCAAGTGAATTTCTTGGAGGAGTGCCTGACACATGGTTACTCAATACTGCAGAGAATGTTACTGTTATTATCTGAGTTCAGAGTCTGTTTCTGTGATAGTTGTTTATAGCTTAAAACACTCAATGTTTCAATAAATCAGAACCTATTATATATAAATATAAAATATAAAAATATATGTATATATATTTTTTCTGTCCAGCAAATCATGGTTTCAAGGAAATTGTACTTTGCCTAGTGATCATCTTAGTTTTCGCTTTTTCAGGGAACTAATATCCAATTGTAGTAGACTAGTAAGAAGCAGAAGATTCCTAATAATCAGGATTCTTGCTGACCTTTGAGTTGAAATTTAGTCTGTTTTCTTCTAAAAATAAGGTGATATTCCATGACATCTCGGTGAATGCCTTCCTGAGCCATTTGTGGGTATGAGAAGTGCTGTTGGGTCCTCTAGTGCATGGAGGAAAAGGCAGCACTCCGCGCACGTTCAGGTGACGCCTGAGTTTCTGTCCCATCAGCTGCTGGACCCTTGGTGTTAGTGCATAGAACGTTTGATTGTTCTCACCAAAGGTGCGTGCTGGGGTGAGATGTGCCAGGACTGAGATGTGAGGCACGTGGTGTCAGGGGGAGGAATGATCAAGGACCTGCAGGGCTTGGTGATAAACACACAGATGTCAGCCAGCAGGTCTTTGGCTTTCATTGTGGACTGATCAGGAAATCAAACTTTGGAACAAGGTCAGACAAGATTAATATTAAATTCTGAAGAATTTGGGCTTACCATTTGTGACTCACCACTTTTACTTGTGTCTCTGTGAACGAGCCATCCATAGCTTCTGGTCTGTTCCCCCGCGCTCTAAGTCTTCGGTGGGCAGGCTGTCCCCCATGCCCAGGGCGCCATGCGGCCTGTGACCGGAAGGGTAGCGTGTGTTCAGTCTTGGGCCTCGGTATTTGGAAACCTCCTCCTCGTCTGTAGAAATGTTCTCTCATTTAGGTTTTATTGGAAGTAAAGGTGACACTTTGGTATTATTTATCTTATTTCTCTTATTTTCTCCATCTGTCTAAATTATATCTTTTCACTCATCTCATCTATTTTATCTCATTTCTCAAGTGGTTCAAATTTTGGGCAGGAAACAGGGCTTCCTATTTGTTGGATTGCCTTATGACATAAGTGCCTTGTGCTTTTTTATGACTTACATTTCTGAGTTTAATTACATGCTATTTGTTATTTGTGTAGAAAAACTAGAGTTAAGTATCAGGAGCCATTGCAAGTAAAGAACACTGGGAAGTCAGGATAAACACTTCCATCTTTGCATAAAGATGAGCAACATTCATTCTCAATTTCTGATAAATTGATTTACATTTGCATTTCATTACTATAAATGTTAAAATTTTAAATTAAGCTGTCACATGTCTGTCTCCTCAAAACTTATTTTCTCCCTGGTATGTATAAAACCTTTAAGTCTTGATTTGCCTATAGTTTTCAAATAGATGATTTGTTTTTGTAATGCTATAGAGAATAAAATCTGTAGACGTGATAAAAGAGTTTTGGTGAATAAAAAATTAAAGATATTTAAAATAAAAAGAATAATTTAGGTGTCATATTTTTTAAATAAAAACTTCAGGATAAAGTTTAAGTTTAGACTCTTATTTTTTCCTCAGAAGAGTTTTTGAAATATGTAATCTTTTTCAAATTCTTTAATAATTTAAATGAACTTTTTAAAAAGGTTTCTTTTTTTGCTAAGATTTTATTTATTTTTAGAGGGGAAGGGAGGGAAAAAGAAAGAGAGGGAAACATCAGTGTGTGGTTGCCTCTTGTGTGCCCCCTACTGGGGACCTGGCCGACAAACCAGGCATGTGCCCTGATTGGGAATCAAACCAGTGACCCCTTGCTTTGCAGGCCTACACTCAATCCACTGAGCCACACCAGTCAGAGCTTAAGTGAACTTTTTATTTGAAAGTAGTTTTAAATTTTCCGGAAGTTGCAAAGGTAGCGTGGATAGTTCCTGAATACCCTGTGCCTAGTTTTCTCTGTTGTTACCACTGTATGTTCATTTGTCACAACTATTGGACCCACATTGGTACATTACCCTTAATTAAGCATAATATTTGACTTGGATTTCCTCAGTTCTTCCTTAACATCCATTTTCTGTTCCAGGAACTCGATACCACAGTGCACTTAATTGTCACCTCCCTTTGGTTTCCTCTGGTCCATGGTATTATCATAGACTGTCCTTGATTTGATGACCTTGACAGTCTTGAGGAGTTCTGGTTGGGTGTTTTGTAGATTGTCCTTCAATTTGGGTTTGTCTGATTCTGTTTTCGTGATTAGATTAGGATTTCCTGTGGGAGTATTAACACTTTATATGTAAGTCGCTGTCCCAGGATCTGACAGAGCACAAGTCTGGGACCTAACTATTCGATGTGATCCTGCAGTGTGATTTTTCTCCAGGTTAGAAGTGTCTAAGCTGAGGTTAAGAATCAGGCACTCTCTAAGTCTGCGGGTAAAAGTTGGCATTCACGTGCATGTACTGTGTGCATTTGGAAGAGATCCCATAGGTTGTATCAGGTTTTTGAAGGGACCTATGACCAGAAAACTCCCAAACTTTTAATGTGTCCTAGTGTTTGACACAACTTTGGACATTTCTTTGTGATTAATTTTGCTTTCGTGTAGGTGCAGTTTGTGTGCAGATTTCCATTTTTTGTGCGTGTAGGGAAGTGGAGTCTCAGCATTTTGCTCATAACTGCTTAAAAACAAAACATACACATGGATATATTGACCCAGGGATTTTGAACTTATTTGATAATTATTTATACATTTGTAATTGTTATAAATAATAAGCTTTACAGTTTAATGTGTTATAAACATTTTAATACTCTACATTCAATTACAGGAAATTATTGTGTCTCCTTAAATGACACCACATTCTTTACCTATTATGTTACAGACACAGCCAGGATGTCGTTGGGACAACTGCTCTTTGCAGACAATTTTAGTCACATACCAGTGTGAGGATTATCATAAGCCTAAATTGGGGGCCCAGTGTAAAAGAATTTACGAACTTCCAAAGTGACACCCAGTCTTTTTAGGTAATGTTTATCATTCTACTCCCTTTGGAAGAGACTCTATTATCTAACAGGAATGTAGTTATTTCCTGATAATTTTATGGTCAGAGTTATTTTAAAAGGTAAGTTACTCCGGGTTGTAGGAGCTCTAATCTAAGACTATGTATATATTGTCCAGAAGAGATACTTTTATAAGTAAAGCTTTCTTTTTTCCAACTGCTGCCTTACCCCTTGATAATTTAGGTGTCTGGCTGATTATTTCTTTGTTTACATTTTTAAAGGCCACAGATTTACTGAGAGTCACATTTTAAGGCTGTAGTAAAAACTAGTCTGGGGAAGATTATGGTACATCTTTGCAAACCCTTGTCCCTTTGCAGGTCTAGAATACATTGAACATGACAGAGTTATGTTCTATCAGTAGTGGACCTGACCTCCCAGTGCTGGGCAGATGCTCGGAAAAAAACAAGACGTCTCACACTCTGATTTTAAATTATTAACAAATTTAAAAGTATCAGTTATGATCTTCTTGATTAAGTTAAGCTGATATCGGGCTTAACCACTAAGTTACATTTACTGAGTCACTACCTTCGTCAGCTTGAAGATAACATAGTACAGAAATTATGTTTGGGAGGGAGGCAGGGGGAAAAAATTGGGAGAACTGTACTAGTATAAACTATAAAAAAATGTTTAACTTTCAAAAAATTATACTTTACAGTTAAGGCCAAGACCATGAAATCTTGGAGTCAAACAGACCAGGTGTCCAAATCCTGGCTGAGCCATTTTTAAGGGAGGGCTTTTGTTATGTAAGTGCTTTGTTCCTCAGTTACCTTAACCAGATTTATGGCTTCCTGGTTACTACTGCATTGCTAAATCCCTTGATATGCTTTTAAGGAGTCTAATGTGGGGGCAGATTGATGAAGTCATCACACGTGGACCTGTAAAGTTATAATTGGAGTAGGTGCTATGAAGAGCAGATTCGTGGAACAATGATAGAATATATGGCTCTCCCTCAGTATCTCCTGGGGATTGGCTCCAGGACCCCCCTCGAATATTAAAATCCAAGGATGCCCAAGTCCCTTATATAAAAAGGTATACTATTTGCTTATAACCTATGCGTATCTCCCTGTATATGTTAAATAATCTCTAGATTACCTGTAATACCCAATACAATGTAAATGCCATGAGTTGTTATCTATATTGTTTAAGGAATAATGACAAGAAGAAGTCTGTACATGTCCTGGACAGGTGCAGCCATCGTAGGCCTACCTATGTAGTACACACCAGGAACAACGTAACATTTTCTTCCCAAATATTTTTTATTGGCTATGGAACCTGTGTAACTGGAGGCCAGCTGTGATGAAGTTTGTCAGAGGGAAGTCAGCAAAGATCCCGAGAAGTGATGCTTTATTTGAAATTGTTGGTACAGTTGCATTGCTTTCCTTACTCGTGGTTTGGATACTTTAGTTCTACTTTTACCATCATTTTTGTATGTGTTGTTTTAACTCCATTTTGGAAGTGAGGGGGATATGGATGATAAAGTAATATGACTATAAGTTTTTCGAAGTCAGGAATACATTTTTTTAATTAAATAGACTTTTAGATCAGTTTTAGGTTTACAGAAAAACTGGGTGGGAAGTGAAGAGAGTTTCTTTACACACCCATTCAGATCCTTTGCCCACTTTTAGTTGGGAGGTTTGTTTTCTTATTGTTGAGATTTTGGATAATAGTTCACTTCAAATACGTGTTTTGCAAATATTTTCTCTCAGTCTGTGGTTTGCTTTTCAGTTCTCTTGAGAGTGTCTGGTGCAGAGCAGAAGTTTTAATTTTAATGAAGTTCAGCTTATTGCTTTTCTCTTTCATGGTTTGTGTTATTGGTATTGCATTTAAAAAGTCAACACCAAATCCACAGTCACGTAGATTTTCTCCTGCATTATCTTCTAGAAGTCTTACAATTTCACATTTTACATTTAGGTCTGACACATTTTGAGTTAATTTTTGTGAAAAATCTGTGCCTATAGTCATTAATTTTTCCTGTCTGAATGTTCAGTTGTTCTAATACCATTTGTTGAAAAGGTTAACTTTTCTGTCTTGAATTGCTTTTACTTTTTTGGTCAAAGATCAGTTGATTGTGTTTGTGTTAATCTATTTCTGCGCTCTTTTCTGTTTGTTCCATTTACCTGTTTGTTCTGTCACCAATACCACTTTCTCTCGATTACTGTAGCTTTAGAATAAGTCTTGATGTCTGGTAGCGTTGGTCCTCCAACTTTGTCATTTTTCAGTATTATGTTGGCTATCCTCGGTTGGAATAATTTTTTTTTTAAGATTTTATTCATTTATTTTTAGAGAGGAGAAGGAAAGGAGAGAGGGAGAGAAACATCAGTGCATGGTTGCCCCTCATGCGCCCCCTACTGGGGACCTGGCCCACCACCCAGGAGTGTGCCCTGACTGGGAATCCAACTGGAGACCCTTTAGTTTGCAGGCTGGCACTCAATCCACTGAGCCACACTAGCCAGGCCTGGAATAATATTTTCATATCTCAGGAGAAAGTACTTGGTAAACATTTTGTATTGAGAATCTTTTTTTTTATATAGTAGCCATGGTAATCTTTTAAAACATAAGTCAGATTTGTTATTTTTCTGCCCCATATTGTTCCAATGGCTTTCCATATCAGTGAGAGTTAAGTTGCAAGTCTTCGAAATGTCTTACATGACTCTTCATTACCTGACTCTTCTGTTACCTCCCGGACCTCATCTCTTAATACTCTCCTCCTCAGTCCCCTCCATCTAGACACAGCGTCCTTGATCTTGCTTGAACACATGAGGCATACCCTGTCTATGGCCTTAGCAAGGCTGTTGCCTCTGCTTGAATATCTTTCTCCCAGATATCTGCATGGCTAACTCCTTCATCTCTTTTAAGTCTTATTCTAATGCTACCTTCCCAATGAGGACTCTCTGATCTTTTTACTTGAAATTCTTCCTCCCCCCGGCCTGTACACTCTCAATCTGTCATCATGCTCTACTTTTTTTATAGCCACCATTACTTTTAACATCCTGTATAGTTACTATGTTTATTGTTCTTGCTTATCGTCTCTTTCTGCTAGAATTTAATTCCAAGTGACAGGGCTTTTTGTCTGTTTTGTTAACCAATGTGTCTTCAGTTTGTAAACAATAGGTTTTCAATGACTATTAATTTTCAAAAATAAATGAATGAATGAATGAATGATTTGGTGACTGAGAGGTGGTTTCTAGAATGCTGGCTTGAAGATAATGCCTGTAAGTCCTAAGATGTTTCATTTCAGTGTCCATATCTATTGTGAAACTAAAAATATTTTGAAACATAAACTTGGGGGAAAATGACATCTGCAGAGAGGGGAAGCAGTAAAGGAGGCAAGGCTTTGCTTTTGAAAATCTTGCCAGAAACAGGTGTTTCCTGTGGTGACCTTCACGAGCATGGGGAGCATTTGTGTAAGACAGTAAGATATTAGACTGTGCAGGTTATGGAGTCTCAGAGGTCATGGTGATAGCCCAGTAACCTCACAGATGATGAAACTGGGCTCAAAGAATAAGTGTTCTTGCTGCTATAGCTAGCTAGTGGCAGCCAATCATAGATTTGCTGAGTCTGAATTTACTGTCTTTGGATTCTTTCTTTGCCTACTGTCTTTCTAACATCCCTTTATCCTGATGTCCTTCCTAGCTCCCTTGTCTGTAATTTTCTCCCCTTCTTTTAACAAATATTTGAATACCTTCTTTCTGCTAGGCGTGTGCTTGTTGCTGAGAATACAAAGATAAATGAAACAAGGCCATTGCTCTCCAGTTTTCTCATGAGTCTTCAGGGAGCTAGCCCTGATCCTGCAACTAGGGGATCCAGTCCACTAATGCAGAGGGAGCATGGAAGGCCCAGGAGCATTTGACGGGCACCAGAAGGTGCAGAATATTGACAGTGACCAAAGGAGGTAGAAGGAAATCCTTCTGGCTAGGCAGAGTAGCAAATGGTATTTGCCATTAAGGTGATTGGACCACAAATAGTCCTGGAAATGCTTGCTGCTTTACTTGGTGACTTGCATTTTTCAGGTTAGCCACTGGGGTGCGCAGGAAAACTGAGCAGTGACTTTCACAGGTGGAAGTTCTTCCAAGGCATCCTTGACTCTGTGTGTGCTTTCTGGGAAAAGGTTTTGCCTATGAGGAAAGGTACTGAGGTGGTTAGACTTCAGCTGGAGACTTCTTATTATTGGATTTTAACTACTGTTAAACTACTAGTTTATTATTTATATATTTATAGTGCTCAGTTACATTAATGGGGAATTTCTGTGTTAGATAACATAATATTTCCAATCCTTAGATAATTGTGTCCTTAATCTAAGTACACTCTCAAACATTAAAAAATGTAGGTTATATACTACTGGAGTTCTTAGTGAGAATGGATCAGTATTTCTTGAGACCAGTAATACTTGGACCAGTATTCCCTCCCTCCCTCCCTTCCTCCCTCCCTCCCTCCCTCCCTCCTTCCATTCCTTCATTCCTTCATTCCTTCATTCCTTTTCTTTCTTCAGTTAAGGTTATTTTAGGTAAGAGGACTGAATTGCTAACATCATGATGGACAAAGACCTTAAAATCTGCAGAATGTGGATAAAGGCATATATAGGAATTATATTGTTTTGTGACATTTTTGTGAGTCTGAAATTGTTTCATTATAAAAAGTTAAAAAATTCAAATTCAAATATAGTATCTAAGTAGATTTTTAATACACTATGATTGCCCACCTTCATGGATGGTAATATATTTTACTAGAATTTAGGGAACGTTACTCTCCCTTTTATTTTTAAAATGAGAATGTATTACTTCTCCTATATAAGAAATTAAGACAGTTGGCTTTTCTATATGTAATGAACTCATCAAGTAAGTCCATTTTCTGCAGTTTTGTTTAGAGGTGTCACCTCTCTATAGTCAAAAATCTAATTTTAAGCATAAGTTATTTTATATGTTAATCTATATATTCATTTCTGTAAGGAAGATGTTTATAGAGAATTAACTAATTCCTAGTTCTTTTTTTGGTAATAGCTTTATTGAAATACACAGTTCACCATTTAAAGTGTATGATTCAGTGATTTTTAGAATATTCACAGAATTGTACAATGATCACTGTAATAAAATTTAGAATACTTTTATCAGCCCGAAGAAGAAACCCTGCACACTTTAGCACTCACTCCCAATTCTCTCCATCTGCCCCAACCCTAGGCAACCACTAATCTACTTTCTGTCTGTATAGATTTACCTGTTCTGGGCATTTCTTACAAATGGAATTCTGCAATATGTGGCCTAGAGTAACTGACTTCTATCTTTATTTTCTGTGGAAAAAGGCAGATCGGTCCTCAGGACCCTGCTGTAATCACTGTGGCTTCTAGAGGAGTTGGTCCTTCAGTGAAGTGCTGCTGCTGTGATGGAAAGGTCAGGGATCCAGGAAGGGCATGATTTACAGAGAACATATGAGGTGATGCTCCCTGTATGTGGGAGAACCATCCTTTGAGTTCATTAGTCATCTTGGAATCATGACAATGATTTGATTCTTTTATTTTTTTTCCTTATAAAGGCAGTTGTACTTTGTACTGTCCTGGCATTTTTTTGACCTGGTTGCTAGATTTTGGAATAATCTACATCTGAATTTCTTTTCTGTAGGCTGTGTTTGTGTCATGTTTAGGTGCTGCATTTTCACTTAAAGTTTCCATGTTTAAAAGTTCACAATTACTGTTCACTGTTTTTTTTTTTCTGTTAGAGTAAGGTTCTTTTTGAATCCACTTTCTCACAACTGTAAGGCATATCTCAAGGCTGTGGTCCTTAGTCATTTCTCACCTCCTGATCCTGAGCCAGGACTGTAGCTAAGGGCCAACATGACCTCTCCTGCAGCACGACTTCTGGCTTCCTTGGGTCTTTTTCTTAACCACCTCTATCTCCTTCCGTGATTCAGAGCTAGTGATGGTAACTTTCTGATTGAGCCACTTAGGCAAATAGCCATATACATCTTTTAGGTTTTCCTTATGATTATTCAAGTTTCCTTTAGCAATTAGCATCTGGTTTAGCAGAAAGATTTCTTAATTGTAAACAAAGGATTTATACCCAAACCAAAAAGTTAAACTCTAAAAGAAGCTTAGACTAGTATATCCAACTGCTTAATTTGCTCTGTTCGAAATTGAACATCTTCTTTCTTTTATTTTTAAAAGAAAATGAATTAAAAACCCCTATTTAATTACCAGACAGTTGAAGTCATTGCAATGCTATTTAAGGAAGCAAATGGAAAATTCTCAGAGCTGTGGTGTACACTTTTGGTACATAGGGCCTGTGGGCTTCCTAAAAACAGAGTCATTTCTTCCTTGAGTGCCTCTTCTTGTGTGAAATGAAAGGTATTGGCTTTTCCCTGGCCCTGTTCCTGGCTTAGGAAGGGGTTTTGTAGCCTTTTATCACTTTTCAGCCATCAGTCCTTCAGCAGTGCCCGCCCACACGGGGACTGGAATCCTCCTCTGTCTCTTCACTGCAGGTGTATCGTATCCTAGATGGTCTTTCTGCTTCTAGGAGTGAAGGATCTCCCATCCTTCGTTGTTTAACGTACTCTATTGTAGCTGTCAATCATCACCTTTCATGTTGTGAAAGCAAAACAAGCTCGTTGCAACATGCAGACCAGTCCAAAGCTGTTTCCCTCTCTTCCTTTCTGCCTTTCCTGTGAAAACTTAAGTTTGTTGTGCATTTTTCCTGCCTTATAAACCATATGAACCCATATATTGACACTTTTCTATTTTTCCTATCTGTATGTTTATGTGTATGTGTGAGAAACAAGATCATACTGTTTTTGCAAAGTATTATTTTAACTTATTACTTACAGGGGAAAAGGAAAAACTAACACCGTGTTTCCTAAAAGGCAAAACATCTTTTAGTTTTCACTTATGTTTCTTCAAGTTTCCTTTAGCAATTAGCATCTGGTTTACCAGAAAGATTTCCTAATTGTAAACTAAAGGATTTATACCAGAACTAAAAAGTTAAAACCTTAAAGAAATTTAGACTAGTATATCCAGTTGCTTAACTTGCTGTGTTCGAAATTGAACATTGTCTCTGTTAAACTTTTTGTGTGTTCTCTCAAATGGAAAACATGGCTTATGACAATCTAGAAATTTGGGGATGTAAAGTATCTCCCTTATTTCTTTCCCTTATTTGTTTATCAGTCACCTAGTTCTGGAAAAGTCTGGGAACCAACTCATTATTTTGAAAGTTAAAAATAAAGGGAAATAATCAAGCAGTTACATGTATGAATTATACATATCACCTTAAGGTAAATAGATATCTGATGAAAAGGAAGATCCACCTTATAAAGTAATTTGGTTTTTGAAGGGAGAATGGATTGTAGAATCAGAGTACTGTTTCACAACACCTAATGCACTGCAGGCAGTGATCACTAAAGGGCTGATAACTTTAAGGTAAAGGCACCACCAGACTTTATGTGCTTGAATCTTTTAATTATCTAGCTCTAATTTCTGATTTACGGGAAATATTAGGAGCATGTTAAATGGTATGATGGGGATGCAATCACTAAAATTCAGACTGGGAAACCACAGGACAACCAATGATCCATTGCTTCAACAAAGAAACGAACGGACATAAAGATAGAGAGGGAAGGTGGAGAATTCATAGATTGAAAGAGACTGAGGAGATATGGCAGTCAGCTGCAATATATTGCCCTCAGTGGGATTTTGAATGAAACAGACACTGTGAAAAGAAATTAACAGATTATTGGGGGAAATGTGAGCACTTTATTTCATGATTCTAGGGAAGTTTGTACTGGGGAAGTTTAGAGACATGCTGGAGTATTCCTAGACGGAATGACAGGCTGCCTGAGATTTACTTCACAATAGTTCGCAGTGCGACAGAGTGGCGGGGGGATGCGGCCGGGATGAGGTAGCTGCCGAGGCTGGGTGACGGACATGTGGTGGCTCACTATACCCTTCTCAGTAGTTTTGTCAGGCTTTTTCATAAGTACAAGTTCTGATGAAAAAGTAATGTTTAGACCTTTTCTAGGGAGCTGAATATTTTGAGTTCCATCTCCCAGGTGTAATCTCCTTCGCATTAGGTAATAAACATGTTTCACAAATCACAAACACAACTTTTCTTTCCCGCAGTTCATTGGGATATAATTGACATATGTGACTTTGTATAAATTTAAGGGTGACAATATGATTTTATGTATGTATATATTGTGAAATGATTACCACGGTAAGTCCAGTTAACACCCTTTACCCTACATAGTTATAAACGTTCCTCCCTTGTGGTGAGAACTTTTAAGATGTACTTTCTTAGCATCTTGTAAATCTGCAGAACAGCATTGTCGGCTGTAGTCGTCGAATTGTACATTCCATCCTCAGAACCCGATTATCTTACAACTGGAAGTCTGTACCATTTGATGGCCTTCACCCAGTCATAAACCCAACAGTTAATCTCAGTTGCTAATTACAGGTGGGAACCTTGAGAAAGATGAGATGACCCCCAGAGCCCCATTGGAAGAGTCACTGCTGGCATTACCTGGCCAGCGCACTGTCGTTGGTGTGCTCCCAAGAAAACACTGCCATGGCTCTCCCAGGGCCATGCCAGTGTGTAGATGAAACAGCATTCTGTTGGTCCTGCCTGAGGTGGACAGAGAGTAGGGAGAATGCAGATCTGTAGGCTTCTCTTCGGGTCTGTTGTGTGACGCCAGCAGCAGGAGTTCTTGAAGTGGTCTCCTTATAGTGCCGTTTTATCAAAGAGAACAGGTGTTTTTTCTGTTTAAGTCAATACTGCCTGTATTTTCTGCTTGTTCAGACCCCAGCAGTTTTATCTAGCCTTCTAGAAGTCCGGTTGGATGTGTAGTGACCTAGAAAGAAAACTGGCGAGAGTAAGTGGTACCTTCAGTAATTTAGAGAGTTAGCAGTCCCTGACTTGAATGAAGCGCTAACATGTGCTGGACGTCTGCCCCGTGCCAGGTGCCGTGTTTAATCCTGTGACGTGCCTTGGCAGTTGGCTCCATTTTAGGGACCTGTGTGAACTGAGGCTCACGGAGGTTAAGTAACTTCCCTCAGGTTATGCAGCTGGTAAGTCATGAAACTTGAATTTTAACTTCATCTGTTTTAGAAGTCCTTATTTTCCTGAATTCTACAGTCATAGATTTTACTATTAAAGTATTCTTCTCTAGGAACATTTTTTGAAGTAAGATATGTGGTTTAAAATGTATCTGGACATGTTCTGACTTCCACGGTTTTCTATTAAAAGTCTGCTCTCAGAGTGTGTTTTCTTTGTTTTGAGAGGACTTGAAAAGCACCAGTGATCCATTTATATGCTTTGTTTTGAGTGGGTATGAGGGGGTGGAAATCCTATTGTCTATTATTTAAAAAAATATAAAGGTGATATGATTAGAATGTGAAGTGATTCTGTGAAATTAATGGGTCCTTCAAGGATTCTCTTTGCTTAGTTATAAACAGATGCCAAGGAGGGCGGGTGGAACAAGGGCTTTACGTGGCCTAGAGTAGGATCTCTGGGGAGTAGCTGTCCGAGGAGCGGCTTCAGGGCCCGTACAGTCAGTCACAGTCACACCGAGCGCCTGGATCTCTTTGTTTTTCAGGCTGCAGTTTCTTGGCTGTGTCAGCGTCTTTATTGTCTGGGCTCAGAAACCTTTTAGTGCACAAACCGGGAAGGGAGACGGACGGAAGGAGCCCTCTGTATTAGGGGTTTCTGATGTTCATTCATACTTTTGAATGAGGAAAATATGCCAACAGCATAATATGAAATAAATTATAGCTAAAAGGTCGTTGTAGTAATTACAAAATCAGTTTCTTGGGATATTCGTTGTTGCTACTTGTGATTGACAATTTGTTTTAAGAAAATTGGGTATGTAGTATTTTTTAAAACTTTTCTACAGAGACTCACAACAGTGGCTTTAAACTGATCACTTCTGTTTCCAGTCGGGCAGCAGTCCAGGGGTGGGGAGGCCTGGGTGGTAGGCAGCTCAGTTCTGTGAGCTCGGCGGCTGCTAGTATGATGTTCAGGGTGACAGACTGTGGTGGTTTTAAAACGTGTGTGGTTTCTTTGCTGCTTTTCCCATTGAAAAGTCGGAGTCTTTGTCTTCTCCCCTAAAGCCTGGTGGGGCACCTGGCTCACCTGTAGCTAGAAGAATGTGGGGTTGGTATTCCGACATGACTTTCGAGATTAGGACCAGAAAAATGATGCAGCTTCTGCCGTGTTCTGTGGAACCTCGCTTTTGCAACCCCAAATGACTACCCTGAGGCCCCCATTCTGTCAGGTCACATGTAGAGGCTGCCTGTGGGTGATATGGCCAACTCCCCCAAAGGAGGTCCCAGATAATAGCTGGCATCAGTCACTAGACCTAGGAGTGAAGGTACGTTCTAATGATTCTAGCCTGCACCTCTCCAGGCCATTCTAGCTCCTGAGTTTTACCAGCTGAGGCTAGACATCTTGGAATAAGCTGCATCCCCTCCACCTCCCCTTCTGTAGGTTTGAATTTCTGACCTGCAGAATTTGTGAGCCTCACGAAATAATTGCTTTACACATCGCTTTACACAGTTAAGTTACGTAGCAATAATAACGAGAACAGAGACCCGGGTTCCTCCTGCGGTATTGCTTTGCCATCTTAGGCTGTTACCCTCACATGGTTCTTAGATGTTTGGCTACCACAGCTGCACTCCAGGCATCTGGGCTGAGGCAGTACAGAAAAAGCACTGTCTTTCTCTTTAGGGACACTCCCGGAAAGTACCACAGTCACTTCTGTTCACATCTCATTGACCAGGACTTAGCCAGCACGTGGCTACATCCAGCTCAAAGAAGACTGGAAATGTGTATTATTTCTGGTGACCGTGCACCTACCCGAAAATTAGAGAATCTAAAAGAAAAAATTAGGGAACTTATTTCTTTAACAGGCAAAAATACATGGATGTGGGGAAAGCTATAATTTCTGCTATACTTTTATTGGCTTGATTATGCTACATTCCTTACTATGTAGTTTGTAAATGGTATATATTTCTCTCTGAGGAAAATTTTCATTTCAAAGAACTTTCAGTAGCAGGTTTGCTGGAAAACACTATATTTTGGTTAAGATTTGAATCAGGTAATAATAATCCTGTTTTGCAAATTAAAACAAAGCAATGGTTAAAGCGAATTAAGTTTACTTCTCTCTCATGTAAAAGAAGTCCAGCAGGAGGCAGTCCAGGGCTGGCTAAGAACGGCTGTACAGATACCGGTCAATGCTCCATCTGCAGCAGCCTGGGCTGTTTTTATCGTGTTCTCGCAGCCCTAGTTGTGCAGGTGCTGCTTGTGGTTCAAGGTGCTCGAACTTTATCTGTCAGGTGGGCTTCCCAGCCAGTGGAAAGGAAGAACGAGGGAAGAAGGGGTAAGAGGCACACTGGGTGCTATTCATAGAAAATTCCTCGAAGTTGCCATGTGACACTTCTGCTTTTGGTTCATTGACCAGAACTTTGTCGTTTGGCCATGCCTGCTGAGAGGAAGCTGGGGAAGTATAGTTCCACTTCCAGGCCACTGTGTGACCTCATCCAGATCAGGGTTTCTGTGATACCTCCTGAGTCATTAGGAGGCTAAACAACTATTTGGTTTGCCAGAACCTGGGCCACATTATATATTATAACACAGACAGAAAACAGTTATAAAATGCAGAGCAAGTTTAAGAATGTGTTGATCTACATTTGTGTTCACGTGAGACTTTCAGCTGTTCGTTCCCCAGTATTATAAACACTTGAGTTTGTAGGGACATCTGATGTTTACGGGCCGACTGCACGTGGCCGGGTACACAGACTGTCACTGTTTTAGCCTCGGTGCTCAAAGACTTTCCTGAAAAAGAACAATCCCATTTCTAGTATACACATAATAGGGCCATCTGTCATTGTTTCTCAGTAGTGGAAAGTTGCATTGTTTGGGGTTTTGCTTTTCTAAAAGTATACTCTTTCTTTTCTTTTCTGCTCCCTGGAAGGATTTCGCCCCCCTTTGCTTTAGAATTGAAAGCGTCTGAATGAATATTTTAGCCACTTCTGGTGTAAGACTGAACTAGTTGTGAGGCATTGATTCATCCCGTAGCACATACAGTTGCTGTAGAGCTTTTGTCTTGTTAATACCTCTCTTGAGAAAGAACCATGACTCTTTGTTGTGCTCTGAATAAAGCAACTTTTCTGCCCTCTGTGGTAGGGTTGAAAGATTTAATTCACTATTAATAACTTGGAAATACAAAGAAAATATTTTCTTTCTTTTTCCAGCTTCTCTGGCTGTCTTCATGATTCTACCTTCTGATTAGTAGAGAAAATGTACCGAAGTTGAATGTGTTTTGAAGCTTAGTCTGGTGTGGTAATTTGAACAGTCTCTCTGTTGTACTGACTCTCCTGGATAGAAATGCTTGTTTCTTGTATGTAGCTTCCCTCTCTCCCTTTTTCTCTGGGCCTCTGCGGGGGAGGGATGTGGCTTCTGCAACCATGTCTTTCTGGGGAAGCAAGATGCTTGCACCTACCAGTGCCTTTATCGTCCTTTTTAGTACCTCTGCCTCCTGGGTGGTGCCCCCTTTCTGCCTTGTGCTTGCCACCCTATTGGTCACCGAATCCCAAGTCAGCAACCAGTGAGCTTGGGGCCCACTGTTGTTGTTCAGGCCATACCCTTCACGTACTCAACTCCACCCTGGTTCCTGCTGGTGCTCCACCCTGTGGTCTGGCTGGGATGCTCACTTGTTCCTGGCCCGTGTGATTGGCTCTGAAGCCCTTGCTAGAAAACCCCTTCTTTCCGCCAGGGTCACCCCACTGGCCAGTGTCCCTAAATGGAGTCACAGGCACCTCTGTGTCCAGGCCATACCAAGTAGAGCCAAGGACAACATCCTCCTTCCCAGGGTACCCAATAGGCAGTAGGGCTGAGAGCCCCCCTGTGCCTTCCACATCATTCCTCATAGGATAGATCTCCCTTTTTCAGGACCAAAGCCTGGAGAGGGGAAATGGGCCCATCTTCTTGACTCTTTCTCCCCACAGTATACTTGTTCCCTCTCCTACATTCCGTATGTCACATGTTCCTTTTAGCTAGCCCTGCGACTCTGCTGTCATGGCTGGAAGAGGTGTCTTTTCTACCCTGGAGAAGACTTCTGTGGGCGGCATCAGGCCCCTGAATAAAACAAGGCAGGCAGGGGGGAAGACGAATAAAGCAACTTGTAAAATTCTCTTTAGATACTAGGATGGCGAGTGAAGTTATAGTCTTTTTGAACAAACCAGTTTTGCAACTCAGAAGTGATTATTCATCTTTTTGTAGAATTTCTATCATCTCTTTTTTAAGACTGATGAACACTCGATGCTTAAAGGCAAAAGAGAATCTATGAGTAATTTTCAAAATATTAACTTACTACACTTGCTTTTAAGGTGTGGGGCAGTTTTAGCCGTCTTAAACTTCACATCTTCTAAATCAGTGTCTTTGCTGGTAGGATGAAGCAAGAATATGGAGCTTTGTAATCCAAAGACCTGTGTTCAGGTCCTGGTTACCAGGTACATGAGGGGTGGTAAACCAATCTCATTTCAGTGCCTCAGTGTTTCGCCTGCAAATATGAATGAGAATCTACCTCACAAAATAAGTGTGAATATAAAGTGAGACGATTATGTGAAAGCAGTCCACCACCTCTGGAGTGCCGTGCGACTTTATTGATAGTTTCCCTGCTCACGTTATGCTCATTCATGTTTGTGTTCTCCTGCTGCTGTTCCTTCTCCTTAGAGCGTACAGCTCCTCCTTCATGCCCGCCGGTCCGTCATGATACTCAGATGACGCTAGTCCTGCTGCTCTTAGTTCCTGTTCTGCACGTGCTCAGTAGTCTTCTCATCGTGTGTCAGATAGCTTATGCTTGTTTTGTTTCCCTTTGTGTTAAAATACTTTGATAGAAGAAGCCGTATTTTATATACCTGTGTCATAGCCCATAATATCCCTATATCATATGCTCCTTTTAGCTAGTCCTCTTCACTTTTTAGTACATTTAGAAAAATATTTTACACATTTAATTTTAGAGAGAGTGGAAGGGAGAAAGAAAGAGAGGCAGAGGAACACTGATGGTTGGTTCCCTCTTGCACACCCTCAACCAGGGACCTGGCGCACAACCCAGGCAGGTGCCCTGACTGAGAATCGAACTGGCAACCTTTTGGTTTGCAGGACACCACTCAGTCCACTGAGCCACACCAGCCAGGGTCCTCTTCACTTCTTGTATATTTCATGTTTTGGGGGTATTTCATATGATCCTAGGGCCCACTTCGGAGCTGAAAAGAGCATGCATTAGTTGGTATTACTATAGGCTGTGGCGTGCAAAAGATAATCCGATTTTGTTTATCTCATAATCCCCTTTCTTATCTGATCCCTTTGTGACTTTGCAAAGAAAAGTATCCTGCATCCAAATAACTTGTAACTAGCTGAAGTTATTTAGAATTTATGAAATAAAAAGCATATGTTTTAATTTAAACACATTATCTGTATGTAGTTTTGACTGTTAGAAAATATTTTTAGCTGTTAGAAATTTATCTTCAAGCTACAAAGTAATTTCTTTTACCACAATAAAATATTTGTGGCTCAGAGGTACTTTTTTTACATTCGGTTTGTTTGAATCCAGACCTAATATATGTGAGATTTCAATATGGGTGGCCATGTTTACATTATAGCTCTTGGATCTTCTCAAGGATGCTTCTTATTTCTTCAGTTACTGTAATTAAGCCATGTCAGATTTCTCATATATTTAGCTAATAAATATTTATTCTCAATGTTTCCTCATCTATAAATTAGGAATAATAATGGATCTCCACTGTGAAGTTATAAAATGCTTAGGACAGGGCCCAGCACACAGTGAGTACTATATAAATGTCAAGCATTATACTTACTGTGTCAGAACACATGAGTGTTTTAAACATGTTAAAAGCTTCTTTATCAACATTGCCAACTTCTCATGAGATTCTGCCGGTGGAGTCTCCCATCGGCACTGTGAGGGTGCCTATGTTTACCACACAGAATTAGCGATTAGCAAACTTCCTCACGTGCATCTGTTGTTGTTGGCACATCGTCATTTATTTTCTCTTCTTTGCTCTACTGGTCCTGGTTTTTGTATGTAATTTATCTGCTCATTAATGAAGGTATGGAAACAACAACAAAATGCATTGACTATGCTTTTTTTATTTACATTTTCTTTTTCTAGGGGCTAGGACATGTTATTTTCTCATAAAGATAGGTAGTAGGAGGCATCATGGAATTTGAAAGTTTGGGTACACTCTTCTAATTGTAGACAGTAAAGGTGCATAGAATATTTTAATAAATGCCAGAAAGGATATCTGAGAAGAGCATCCATTTCTTCAAAATTTGCTTTTGGTTTTCAAGGAAAAAAAGTGGACATGGTAAGAGCCCTGTAGAAAGTTGATGCGAGGAAATGACCAGCCCACCAAGTTACTCTGGAGGGTAACTTAGGGAAAAAGCTCTCTTCTCCTCTGACTTCAGCCACAGCTATTTTTTCCTCCCATCTGTTTTATGTTCTGAGTAAGCTGTGGGTGGGTGAATGTGCCCTTGGTTAAGAAACAAGGGAGAAGCCTCCTGGCACCCCAGACACTAGGATGTGTGCCTTTCCATTTGCTCATCAGTGCTTGAAGGTGCGGCTGCAGGGAGTAGGGGTGGCAGGGCAGGCGTTCTGGTATTCAGTTTGGGTCACCTGATGTGCAACTTCTGAAGCCCACTGGGGCCCACATGGTGATCCTGTAACTAAAGCAGTTGCCCCACAGGCTGTAAACTACATTTAAATTTAAAAATTTGGGGTGGGAAGTAGTGTTATTACGGAATGAGCCCGGGCTGAATTTCTTTTCCAGTGGTTCCAAGGAGTTGCTTTAGGTGTTCCCCACCCTCATATCCCTGCTGCTGACTCATCCCATAATTTCCATTGACTCGAGAAGTGTAGCTGAACAACCTGAAAATATGCACTTAAATCCTGGGTCAAAATAAAAGAGAGCACAACTGTATGAAAGGTGTTACTAAGAATTCTAGATGTTAGTTATACCTCAATTAAAATAAAAAGAATTCTAGATCTGTTTTTTTTTCATGAAAGTGAAATTTGTTAGGTGAGTTTTCAACTATGTAAAAAGACATATTTGGCTTTGTTCCTTGGACCACAGTGACAAATTCATGGTACCAGTCAGTGCTGATCAAGAAAGACTGATTATAGTCAAGGTAAAAGGAATTAGAACATTCCATGTACATTTACCTACAGAAGCTAGTACCAGGGAGAGACAAAAACTCCCAAGCTCTTATTTTTGTCCTTGTGTTGGCACTTTGTGCAGATGGAGAATTTCTCTATACTTTTCTAATCTACAGTATATAGAAATTTTATGCAGTTTATTTGGAAAAGGGATAATTTCATCAATAGTTGAAGACATTTTGGCTTTTCTTTTTCCGGAATTGATAGGGCAAGAAATTAAAGCATCTTCTTGTCTTATGTTCCTTTCTAAGTTCCTTGATTTTGGTGACCATGTGGGTTTGATTCACTCCTGTGTGTGTTCCTGTAAAATGGGCACTGGAAATCTGGGTTAAACCCTAGCTCTGCTGCTTCCTTGCTTAGAGAAACACTGGGCCAGATTACATTCTTTTAAAATTATTTATTTATTTTTAACCAGTAAACCACAGACAATGACATGTAGATACAGTTCTAGGTTTTGGGGAAATTATGCGAAACTCTGTAGTGCATACCATAGTAACTTTGATGTAATTTTTATGTTCATTCTAGGTGCTCAATACATGTTCTCAAATTGAATTAGAGTGAGTATTTGTTGAGGGCCTGCTATGGCTACTTGTACTATATCATCTTATTTAATGCTTATAATAACTTATGTTATAGGCGTCTATCAAGGTATCTGAAGAGCATGACTCTACAGATGAGGAAAATTGAGTTTCACGGAAGTGCAATAATTTTCTCAAGCTGCAGTTGCTAGCTAGAGTTCATTCCAGCATTTAAACCCATTTTTATTTAGGTTCCTTGTCCTCCTGCTGACTCTTTAGTCTGTTCTCTGTCCCCATCAGACCTACTTCAAATCGAGCAGATAGTTAACCATATAGACTCCTTCAACTTTAGTGATACCTATTTATGTGATGAACATATGTGGGCATGTATTTTCTAAATAGGGTGTTAGTTGGGACAGGAAATAACATAAAGGTAAGAGAAAATTTAGTTCTTTGAGAAATAGATGTCATAAAATTTCAAAGAAATCTGTGGAATTATATACATTCATTAGAGTTGTTTCTATTTTTATCTACATTAATGGAGGTGTTACTTAGATATTTTTTGAGAGTATCTTTATTAATTTGAATCTTAAAGTGAATGGTTCTGTTTTCTTTATATATAGTAATTACCATTGTAAAAGGTTTCAAAATTAAAGACTAAAACCCAAAAGTATTTAAGGTATTCATAAACATAATAGATTTATCTCATATATAAATAATGTAGAATAGGTATTTATTTATTTTCATCAGTTTATGTAGTATCTGTACACATTGGAATATGTTCTTAAGCATACCTCTGAATTTGGAAAAACTAAGATTGAAAATATTTTTTAAAAGTAAACTTTTTTTTAGTTACAGTTATGTAGTATTATATTAGTTTCAGGTATACAACTCAGTGATGAGACATTTATATAACTTACAAAGTAAATCCCTCTGATAAATCTAGTGTCCATCTGACATGAAACATAGTTATTACAATATCACTGACTATATTCCCTATGCTGCACTTCCATACCCCCAGACTGTTCTGGAACAACCGATTTACACTTCATCCCTTCTTTTTCATCCAGTCACCCAGCTTCCCTACCATCTGGCTCACGTCAAAATGTTCTGTGTCAGTGGGTCTGTTTTCTGTTCTGATGGTTTGTTTATATATATTTTAGGTTTCACATATAAGCCAAATCATAATATTGAAAACTTTAAGAGAACTCTAATTTCTTTAAGTTAGTGTAAGGGATAAAGTAATTGCAGAAATTTCCTGTCCTTCCCAGGGACTGAGAACAGTTAGATCATATGCCACACTTCGACGTGCTAGCCGTGTGCCTGTGATCCGAAGGTTGTGTTTTTAGGATGTGTCTGTAGGAGAAAGTAGATTCCAAGCAGATTCTAAGATTTTTATATTCAATTCTTGGCCAGTTGTGAGAGCAGATACCAGTAAACTTTTCTTCTGAGCGGAAGCCAGTACCCCTTTGTTCCCAGCCACCCTGGCTGTTGACGGGCAGCCACACAGCCTGGGCACTGACCACTGATGGCAAAGCCCCCTTGGGATGCGGTCACTCACTGGGGGGAGGGGTGGCAGCCAGGAGGTATTGGGGGGAGGCAGCCAGGAATAGGTAGACAAAAAAACATGTGTGGGCAGAGATCTGTGGTGTCTGTTGTTCTGCACCATTTATGCCTCAGCTTACTTAGCACATTCTACCCTTGTCCTGTTTTTGGTTCCTGACAAAGCTAAAACCACACTGCAATTTCTTCTGTGACAGTTAAACTTAAAACAAGGATATCTTCTAAGCAGGGTAATTTTTGAATATATTCTGTTATTGATTCTTCTTTCAGAGACTTTCTACAGCCTCATCATTTTGTATCCTAGCCTGGGCAACCATCTGTTAAGTGTGGACAGTTGTGCCTCCACCCTTCTCTCATCCTCTAGCCTTTCCTATTTCTCCTTCCCTCATGCCTTCTCCCTCCGCTCTCCTCTCCCCTCTCTCTTCCCTTCTGCAGCCAGCAGCCTAAGAGTAAACCTAACCATACCTAAAGCGGGGGAACTTTGTCTTGTGTCTTAGTTTTTGTCCCTACCCCTTCTATAGAGTATCAGAGTATTGAATACATAAAAGAATTTGAAACACTTTTATTCTCACAGTTATTAGTAATAGTAATATATTGTGGGGAAGGACAAAAGTTTTCTAAGTTCTTCCAGCTGGTGTAATAATCAAATAGACATGAGACAGATTACCAAGAAAAAATGACCAAATTAATTACATATGTACGTGTAGGAACCTGGCATACACAAGAGAGTCAGAGACCCCACATGCACGAGAGGTTCAGAGACTTAAAGTTAAAATGAGGTATACAGGACATTCTGAGTTAAGGGTGAGGGTAAGATATTTTGGGGATTCAGAGGACAGGAGGGCTAGTTTCAGGATGATAGGAAGAGCAGATGTTCAGTCATTAGAAGTTTCCCCCATCCTATTGATAGGTCATAAAAAGTTATTTCTGGGAATAACTCTTGTTATGAGCAGGGCCCTTAATTTAAATTCTTTAAAGGAGAGGTAAGAGTTTCTTACGAGTGCAGTGTCTCTATTGTCTTCAGCTTAAAATATTTCACATGCCAAAGTGACATATCTTGTGATAGCCTTTTCTTGAAGCCCTTCAACACAAATATATCTTTGAAAAATATTCAATCTGGAAATATGCAGAATGAAATATGAAACATATCACACCAATCCCCTCTCCTTCTAGCTTCCACTCTCTTCTCCTGATAAAACTGTTCTTTTTTAATTTGTTGGGCATATTTTATATATTTTTTGCTATTTTGCACTTTTTCACTTAACTATATATCTTAGAATCTTTCTCACTTCACCATGTGCAGGATATGTGAACTATATTTCATTCATCTAGTGTTCTAACGACTAACATTTCAATGGCTTCAAAAATTTTCTGTAGTAAACATTCTTGTATGCTAATCATATATATGCAAGTATTTGCAAGTGGAATTGTTGGTTCAGAAAATATATGAATTTTCTTTGTAACAGAAGAGTGCCAAATTGTCCTCAGAAAAGCTTTTGCCATTGTACACATCCACCAGTGTAGCTTAGGACTACCTGCTTCTCGGTGTTAGTTACTATCATTCTTTATGCCACTGGGAAATAATTTATTTTGCTCCAAGTTCCTGGTGAGATGGGCGCAGGAGTATTTGCCCACATCTTCACTGGCCATTTGCATTCTGTCCTCTGTGCTTTGTGTGCTCACATCATTTGTAACTTGGGAGGGGCTTTTTTCCCTGTGGATCATGGGAGTTATTCTGGAGATTCTATTTGGGAGATTCTTGGTGTGTAATATTTATATATATCATATATTTTCTTTCAATCAGTCATTTTTTAACTTCATTTATAGTATTTGCTATTACTTCAGTTTCTTATCAAATATGTCACCTTTTATATTTCAATCTCTTTTGGATTTTGTAACTTGTTTTGAAATACTATCCTTAGCTAAGTATTTTGAATATAAGAAAACATCATTTCATAATTTTTAATGGTTTTATTTGTTTCTAAAAATTTCTCATTTGCATTTCTGATATTGTATAATTTTCTCATGTACTGCCAGGGAGTATAAATCTGAAGATTTTATTGTTACTTTATGTCTGAGATGCATTGTGAGTTCCATGCTCATCTTGAGATATTTCTTTTTTTTCAGCTATCTTCCTTTCTTTGGCAGATAAGGGTTTTTGAAATTGTAAAGAGCTTCTTTATGAAGATTATAATTTAGAAATGCCAGTAACTCCTTTTCAAATGTAAATTTGAACCATACTTAGTATTTAGCACAAAAACTGTAGATTGATTATGCTCTGGTCAAGGAGGGACTATAGCAGAAATCAATGTCAATTTAATTTAGATCCAAAAGTCCTAATGAATAATAGTTACACAGAAACAAAACCTAAGCAAATCATCAACATTGGGAACTTAAGATGCTAAGGCCAGTAATAAAAGGGAACCCTAGAACTTTTTTATGCTGTCAGTTCTTATAGAAGAGGAAGAATTCTGTTCAAGTAAGTCCTAGAGAATCAACCTTTGAAAATGAAAGAAGAAAGCCTCTCTAAACCAAAGTTTTCAAGTATTTCTTTGCATCATGCAATAGCATAAGAATCTGCTATTGCCAAAAGTAGTTACTGTGGAGGCAGAGCAATGTTCATTATTGGGAGATCAGCTATAGGCTTTGCAGTAATGACTATACTAAGGAGTTATTGGGAAATCATTCCCAGTCTGGTGTGGCTCAGTGGTTTGAGTGCCAGCCTGTGAACCAAAGAGTTGCTGGTTTGATTCTCAGTCAGGGCACATGCCTGGCTTGCTGGCCAGGTCCTCAGTCAGCGGGGGTATGAGTGGCAACCACATATTGATGTTTCTCTCCCTCTCTTTCTCCCTCCCTTCCCCTCTGTCTATAAATAAATAAAATCTTAAAAAAAGAAGTTACTGGGAAATCACATATTCACAGTTATTAATTTAGCAGTGTCTTTTCCTTGGCAAGATGGAATTTGCTGGTTTTCTGTTGCTGAAAATATATAGTGATCCTTTTTTGTTCATTGTTTGTTATTTTGGAGTTATTGTTTGTATAGTTTCTATTCAGGCAGGTCCATTTGATGTTTCAGACAAACATAGAAGATACTTGGGCTGTTGCTTCTTTAGAATAAGGGTTGTCATTTTAAGCATTTTTTTCATTTCTTCATGCTCAGAAGTGAAGTTCTTATAAAGTAGAGACTCCTTGTTTTTACTGCATTATTAGAGGAGTTCTATTCTTTGGTAACAGAGAAAAGAAGTGAGTTTTGGAATAATTTTTTAAATTTAGATTTTATTTATTTATTTTTAGGGAGGAGAGAGGGAGAAAAACATCAATGTGTGGTTGCCCCTTATGTACCCCCTACTGGGGACCTGGCCCACAAGCTAGGCGTGTGCCCTGACTGGGAATCGCACTGGTGACCTTTTGCTTTGCAGTCGGGCACTCAATCCACTGAGCCATACCAGCCAGGACTGGAATCTGTTTTAAGACTCCACTTAGGCTGAGGACTCTTAGTCTAGTTCCTTCATCTCTTGAAACCTTGGTTTTTACATCTTTAAGAGGAAGATGTACCATCTAACTCAAAGAGTTAAGCTTCAAGTGAAACTATATGTGAAGCAGACGTAAAGGGGTACTTGGTAGTGGTGTTCTCCTGAAGGGTAGTGTTTCGACTATAAAACGAAACTTTCCAAATCGCCTTTCCAGCAGGCATGGTAGGATGAGTTGAACAAGTCAGGCTGGGTGTTGTTCCTGTTCCAGGGGAATTCTGCCTGGGGTGTCAGAAGAGAGAATGTGATGAGCTAGGTCAGCAGTGAATCTAACATCCTATTGTTTTGCCTCATTGTCAAGAAAGTTAGAGAATCAAAACTCTGTTTTTAAGGGACTCCATATAAATGACCTAAAGATTAAAAGGAGAAATAGATAATTTAGTTTCTTTTTAGTAGTAGCTGTGTATAGGTCCCCTACCAAAAATAATGGAGGAGGCTGGCTTTGCTAATGTTTGTTTAAAAGGGGGAGTTGACAAGTTTTCAGCTTGCAAGTGGGAGTGTCTAGCAAATGTTTTCCTTTCTACACAGAAAGTTAACAGGACTCTGACACATCAGAGTTTGTACGGAAAGAGTTTAGGAAACTACTGGACAGGTTTCTCGCAGAATGATGGGGCAGCTCATGAAAAATGATCAAGACTGGAACGCAAAGCTGGCGGGGCTGATGTGCTGCATGGGTCAGTAGTATCACCTGTAATGCCACTTGCATGTTTTCAGAAGTGGGAAGGAACAGCTGGGCTATCAGTGTTAATTTGCACGGTGGGAGGTCAGCAGGCTGTGGGGCACCTTTCAGAAATCTGGACAGGTTCCCTACAGAGAATTTCCCTTCTCTTGTTGTGGGTAGAATATGCCTTTAAATAATCTCAGTGTTATGTGTGTGATGGTGGTACTAAGTGTATTTAGCTTTCATTGGATTTTCTGAAAACCAGTCAGTGTAGGTTATACTAATAATTAATGTTCTTTTTGCACGTTTTCCCAGTTTTTGTTATTAATTGCATTCTGTGTTATTATGTATTTTCAGCCACATTGTACTGTATAAAGTGACCAGAAATTTATATTTTTTCATTTAAAACTTACTCTATAAATGAAGTAATTTCCCAATAGAGGAATGTTTTAAAAGTTTATTCAGAAAAATAACTGAATAGTCTATGTAACCAACTGACTCAGTTTAAATCTCAGGAATGAGTTTTCTTTTTGTTGTCATGGCAACAGTGCCCTAAATATAAATCTCAGTGTTAGCCATCACTCACTGAAATGAAATAAAGAACCATTATGAGACTTGTAATTGGGAAATTAGATGGTGCAATCTGGCATACTCCCTTTTGAAATAATGGATATTATGGAAAGTGGTAAATCGCAGTCTCCCCAGACTGAAATGACTCTCTGATTATAAGTTGCTTTCCTGAAAAAGGCCAAGGCCCTCAACGTCCACCTTAAACATTTGGGAGCCTGGTGGTAAAGAGCTTCCCTTGGTATACTTGATGGGACTCCTTGAAGTTTGTCATGGTTAAAAAGATTTGGGTGTTACTGTTAGAAACTTGTATCAGAATTTATGAATTATGCGTGTTAGTTAGTTAGCTTTAGTATTTGTACCTCACTTGTGGACTTTAGTTGTAGATCATAACCCTCAGATATTACCTTGGTGTTACCTGCCAAATATTTAGCACCTAACGTTGTCAGCATGCTTTTGAGCTTCTAGCAATAACCACCATAGACAAAACTTTAGTGATCAAAATAATGTCTTTATAGTTAATTATTTAAGGGAATGTCTTATCTGTAATTGGAAGTAAATTATTTGATTAAATTAGTTTCTTACTATACGCCTTTGTAAGAAATTAACCGATGAATGACTGGTTTTTAGAACATAGCTATGTTCTATTTCTTCATGTTTCTTAAAATATAGGACCCATTTTAATTTATTTTTACATTTTATTAAATTTTTTTAACTAATCACAATGTATGGACTTTATTTGGATTAATTAAAGCAAATGAACTGTTGAAAAAAATTAAATAATTTGAATAATGTGAACACTTACTGGATTAGTGATAATAATAAAGAATTGTTACATTTTTTGGTGGGGGCCAGTTTTCATTAATTTAGAAAACAAGAAATAGATTTTATTAGCTGTTATGTAGCACAAGGAGAGGATTTTATGTAGTACATGTAACATGTTAAATTTAGGGTTCATATTATGTGATGATTCAATAAATTAATGCACTTGATATTGGAAGCTATCTTCCAATTATGAGGATTTTAAATTAATAATACATTTTATTTTTTTTCTTGATGATTTTACATCAGGATCCTAGGCTATTAATTGTGTGGGAATAATAAGGATATTGCCTAGGAAGTAACCTTTACTTTTTTCCACTCTGTTTTCTTTTTGCTGCGGGCTTAGACAAGCTGAAAATGTGATGTGAGTAGTAGCCATTGGCACAAAAGTTCCATTGTTTGCATTACTTGTCCAAAGTTCACATCACACAGCAGGGCCACATTCCTCAGCACCCTGCCTCTGGTTGAGGTGTGCTCAGCACTTCTGTTTGAAAGACAACAGTATCTGGGAGTAATGGAAGCAACTCTGGAGGGAATCACAGTGCTTGGGGTCTGACTATGGCTTTTCAATCTGAAATTATTAAACCAGGGTTTCTTTTTGCTGGAGAAGCCTGCACCTGGTTGGCTTCTGTCTTGCTACTCTACTTCCTTTCCTTTAAGCCCCACCTGACTGCCCTGGACAGGGTTGGTCTTTCTCTCATTTGTACTCGTTCGTTCACATGGTGAGTGCCACATCCTTGGTTCAGTTGGATGCTTATCACACTGCCTTCTTGTCAGGTGCCTTCTCTAGATGATGAGCTGCAGAGAACAAGGACCAGTTCTCTTTCTGTCCAGTTAGGTCGTCCCAACACCACTGTTGCTCTGGGCTCCTCCAAGGACTTGCTGGGTGCTGGAATGAAAGAGTAAATGAGGGAAGTATAGAATCTGCATTTTATCAGTAAGGAGGACTAGTAGATTGCTTCTCTTTCTTTGTTCTTGCCTTAGGTACTGACTAGAAATTTAGTTTCATTCTGACCTCATTAGGAATAGCAAGGCTGAAAGACATTTAAAGCACCACATTTCACTTTAAGAGATATAGTGGTGTATCTCCTGTATATAATTAAATAAGCGATTATACATTGTTATTCTGAGTTGGATTGTCCTTTTTGAAACATAATTCACATCATGATATTTATATGTTGAGTTCATGAAAACATTATGATATCTACTTCAGGATAGACAAAGATGAGTGAGGTGTAGATGATGCCCCAAAGGGGCCAACAGATGATTAATAAATATTTTGTGGATGATACTGGTTAACAATTATTAATATCATTGATCTTGGCATAGTAGTTACAAAGTGGGGATTTTACATTGGGAATCAAGCAAATTTAAAAAATTTAACAAATTCTAGGCCTTTATATTCAGATTCAGCAAGCATCTGTCTTCTAGGCCTGTTTTCTGTACTTTTCAATTTTTTAATAGTCACTGTTAAGTCAAGAAGTAGACTAGATGTTTGGAGCATGAAAATGAATTTGTTGTGCACAGACCAAATGCTAGGCTATGTTTAGGTGGGTTTTTTTTTTTGTTTATTTGTTTCTCCATGATGATGGAGGGAAATAGAAACGGTTTCAAAGACATATTTTGGAGAATGAATACTTACGAAATACAAACTAGGTTATATGATCCCCTTTCCTGTCCTTCCTGATGTTGGCATTAAAGTGTAGGCAAGCTCTAAGTTGTCTGCCGTCGTTGAGTAGCTCGGCAAAGAACTGAATCTGAACAAACCATTGGATTGTTTCACTAAAGTTCAACAATCTTTAAAAACCACTGGACACGTATTTTTGCAGAGCTTTTATTTTGCTATTGTAAACACTAGGATTTACATTCTTACAGGTACATTTTGTATACAACCCAATTTTAGAAGTAGACTTGCTGGGAAAGTGTCTATATTTTTGAGGCTTTGGATATTTATTGGCAAATTGTTCTAGAGCTGTGGTGTCCAATAGAAATTTTTATGATGACGGGAACGTTTTTTATCTGTACTGTCCAATATTTTAGCCATTAGCTGTGTGTGACTAGTGAGCACTTGAAGTGTGAGTAGTGTGACCAAGGAAATGAATTGTTAATTTATTTTGTTTTAATTAATTTTGGTGTAAATTTAAATGGCCATATGTGACTAGTGCCTATAGTATTGAATAATATAGGTCTAAAAGATTTAAACCAAATTACATTTCCACTAGCGATATATGTATATATGCGTATCTTTTCCCTGTGTCCTTGTCAACATCAATATTTTTCCATAAAATCATGGCAATTTGATAGGTTAAAAAGCTTGATTTGGGCTATTTTATATCGCTACTGTTTTCTAGTGAGTTGTGGTACTAGTGGGTATTATCTTTTCAATGGATTACCTGTCTGCGTATATTAAGTTCATCTTTTTCTTTCTTATTTCTGTTTTTTTTGTATTAATATTAGTAATCTTTGTCTCACATATAATATTTCCCAGCTGATTTATTTTATATTTCTGTTTATATTTAAATTATTGTAAAGTACATACATATTTTTAATAAGTGGGACAAGCATTTTCAAAGAAACTTTAGTTCCATTAAAATAGTTTAAGAAGGTTCAGGGATAAAGAAGGAGGAAGAAGAGAGTTGAAAAGACCAGAGCTTGCCTTGCCCCAGGGAGAGAACAGAGAACGCCTGAACTGGTGAGAGAGGAAAGAAGACAACCAGTGAGAAAGACAGAGGTGTGACACCCTGGACTGGGAGCAGAGGGAGGGAGGAAGCCAGAAGCCAGGGAATTGCCCCTCAGAAGCAGGGAGGGCGAGGGTGGTGCAGCTCAGAATGTTAGCTCTAAGTGTTGGGAGATTATGGTTCTCTTTTGAACTAATATCTTGATGAAGCAGAACATTCCAGTACCCTTCCTTCTTAAATTGTAAGAAGCCTCCTCTGCTTTGTGTCTGTAGTAACTGCAAGGAGTATCACTCCCCAGTAAAGATCTAGTTGGGGTATTTTTTTAAAAACCAGACAATTCATAATTAGAAGTGTAGGAGAGAAGCAGCATGGTTAGTAATTAAACCAGAGTTCACTTCAAATCAAAGGACCAGAATATAAACCCTTCCTTTTACCTCAACTTTAAACAACTTGCTGAATAATTGTGGACAATTTTTTTAACTTCTTATGAGTCTTGGTTTCCCATTCTGTAAAACGGGAGTGAAACTACCTACCCTCTCTCATACGAATGTGAAGACCAAATGGGATGTAACTTTGGGCAATTCAGTGCAAGGACTGAGCTGAGGCTGTCAAGTTTGGATTAGGCGTCTTTGTGTTGCTGGTGGTGGTGATGGGGGACTGTGCTACAGAAGGCACAGAGGACATTTGTGTGATGCTGTAATGTTGGCAAGTACAGCACTGGGAGGAGACCAGTCTGATAGCTCTTCACCCCTTCTTACAGGTGGCCTGAAGTCGCCAGAATTCAACAAGGAAATTCAAATGCACTAAACAGTATTTTTGAGTACCTTATTTTTGTTTACATGCATAATCACAATTAAAGTCTGTTAATAGACTTTACCAACCTTGTTTTATATCTTTTTTTCCCTTCCAGATGAACGGGACAAAGTTCAAAAGAAAACGTTTACAAAATGGATAAATCAGCATCTCATGAAGGTCAGTTTATATTCCACATGTTGGAATTGCTTTGCATACTTTATTGTGCAGCAGTAATTGATCGTATAGCTCTGAAGCACAGCTTTGCAAATCAACTTGCAAGTTTAAATTCTAGAGCACTTCACATGCATTTTAGCTATCTCTAATTATTTAGTGTGCGGCCTGTGGGTAATGACGGAGGTGAGACTGTAAGTACCCAGTGATCACGGTGCATTCTGTGACATTAGTAAAACCTATTATTGGACTCTAAAAAATCTCAGCTACTTAAGAAATATGTAAATAGTTATATGTCGAAGCATGGAAAAACTGCAATTCTCAGTGAGATTTTTTTTTTCAAGATTCAAACCAAGTTCTGGCGTCAGATTGATGTGGACAGCAGAGGGTTAGATGAGAATAAAGGTGGATTGTGGAGATGGAATTCTAGACGCATTTTACGTCTCATGCTTAGTTTGACCCAGAAAGTGGCACTATGTATACATTTCTCTGTGCAGCAGTTAATAGTTGTGGTTCTTAAAATGATATTTATTTGTGTGCCATGGGTCATATGATATAAGCTTTCCAGAAAAATACACATGTGCCCAGAATTTACATACAATTTCATGGAGTTATTGGACCCCACTGAAGCCCTTCTCTGAATCTCAGCTAAAGAACCCGTGGGACGTCACAACTAGCTATTAGTTACTTTTTTCCTTTTTTGTGGACAGTCGAAAATTGGAAATGGGTAATGTCTTAAGTCTGTTCTTTGGGACTGGGAAGAGGTTTGTTATATGGAAACGGTATTTAGAATGTGGTTATATTATTAAGCTGTTCTACAAGTCCTAGTTAAACCATCATGTAGCATAGTGGTACTAATAAAGTAAGTAACCTTCTGTAACTGATTCTCATTGTAGGGGACATACCAGAATTTCCTGAGAGGTGTTTTGGCTCCCCCTCTCTCACCACCCATTGACAAAATCCTTTTCCCGCATTCTGATACATGCTTCCAGGAGGCCACATCATGCACTCCCTAATCAGGAATCACTTCTGTGGGGAGCTTCTGTTACTGCTGGGAGTTAAACCCTCTGATGTTTTGGCAAGAGATAAAAGGTTAAGATCCTCAGCTTTTGTGAGGAAGTGTACTGTGAATACGACTGAATACCAGCAGTTTACCTACTCTCTTTGGAGCTCTTGCCTCATCTTACTTGGGATGGGGATGGGCTGCTGTGACTGTCGGGATGTGGATGTTTGGAGCCTAAGGCTCTGACAGAACTGTCCCACTTCAGAGGCGCATCCAAGGGAAGCAAGGTTTTTGATGAAGAGGTGCCCTTGTGGTGGCTGGGTATCTGGGGGGTCACAGTGTGGCCCCCTGTCTTCTGGAGTGTAATTGTTATGGTTCCAGGGTGACTTCCTTGGGAACCACAGCACTGGCATTATATAGTTAGTTGTTAGGGGCCTACTGTGTGCCAGGCATGTTGGACTAAAGCAGTCTTATGAGTAGTACCTAATCCAGATGACTGAGTGTAAGGAGACTGCCTCTGCTAAAAATGTCACAACACCGTTTGAGCTGTTTCTAGACAGAGGCTGCACTACCCCTCCTAGGGCGCATTGCAGTGCTGGCGAGAGTGTCTTACTGTGTCGCACATGCAATCATTTAATAGGTCCCACAACCCTCCAGGGTGGTTTACTTCAGTAGTTGCGCAAGGTTTCAAATCCTGATTTACCTGGCATGAGTGACCTCTTGTTTTTGTTTGTTTCAATTTTTATTCTGGAATGTAAAGCTCTTTTAAATTAGAGCTGAGATACAATATTATATTAGTGTCAAGTGTATAACAGTGATTTAACATTTTTATAACTTACAAAGTTATCACAATGAAAAGTTTAGTAACTGTTTATCACCATACAAAATTATTGATATTATTGACTATATTCCCTATGCTGTACCTTACATCCTTGTGACTTGTTTATAAGTTTGTCCCTCTTAATCCCCTTCACCTTTTTACTCATCCTCCCACTGCCAAACCCTCTGACGACTATCAGTTTTTCTGTATCTAGAAGTCTGTTTTATTTGTTCATTTGTTTGGTGTTTTAGATTTCACATATAAGTGAAATGATACAGTATTTGTCTTTCTCTGACTCATTTCACTTAGCATAATACCCTCTAGGTCAGTCAATCCATGGTGTTGCAAGGGGCAAGGTTTCATTTCTTTTTCACGGCTGAGTAATATTCCCACACACACCCACTATACACTTGTATGCACACACCCAGAAATACACCGTTCTTTATCCGTTCATTTATCGATGGGCACCGAGGTTGCTTCAATATCATGACTGTTGTAAATAAAGCTGCAGCAAGCATGGGATGCATAAATCTTTCCAAATTAGTGTTTCATTTCCTTCAGATAAGTGCCCAGAAGTGGAATTTCTGGGTCCTTCTTTGTCTTGTCTTTTAGCTTTTGTTTTAAAGTCTGTTTTGTCTGGTATAAATATTGCTACCCCAGCTTTTTTTTTTTTTTAGTGTCAAGACAAAATATCTTGAAATATCTTTTCATGAAATATCTTTTTCCTCCCTTTGATTTTAGTTTGTGTATGTCTGTGACCTCCTTTTTTTTTTAACAAAATAACAAATCTCAGAGATTTAAGTCTTAACTCTGTTGCAGCAGAGGAAGAATTGGGAAAATGTTTTAGGCACCATAGTCAGCTGATAGATGCTAGTCCAACTGAGTAAGGTTAGAGTCAAATTAGTGTATTTGCTTCTTGAAGTATGTGGTAGGCCAGAATTTAAAATGAACTCTTATTAAATGAAGAGCCATTTTAGGGAGGGGAAAGTTGAACAATGTAGTCTTTGGCTAACTCCCACTATGAGCTGTTTACATTCTAGTCTTGTTCTAAAATCAGCTCAGAGTAGCCTTTTCTTATAATCTGAAGACATACACTGAAATTAATAGCATGAAACTCAAATATGTGAGAACATAGTTTTAAATCTTCCATTCTTTTGTGTCTAGAAGTTACAGCATTAGCCTCAAGTGAAGAAAAATAATTTACTATCGCAAACATTTTTGGGCACCAAAGTTTGCTAGCTAAGCAGAGTGAGTGCAGGCTCTACTCGGTGGTTTCCGTGTCCTGCCCACATGACGGTAAGAGGGCAGTCAACCTCACACTGTCTCACCGACAGGAATGCTGGGCACAGCTGTCATAAGTGACCGTTTGGCCATACTCCCATCAGTGGGAAATACAAAATACCTATATGGATTTTAGATGAAAAGTCGATATTAGAAAGAAATACTCATTCTTTTTTGATTTTTACATATTCTTCTCTTGAAATATTGAACATATTCATGGAGAAACCGGGAAAGGAGAGAAGCAGGTTTCTTATCTCTCTCGTCTTACCATATTCCTTTTCAATTAATGAAAAGTATGTTATTTGAAATTTTCAATAAAATGGGATCTTGACATATGAATATTAAGGGAAAGGGTGACCATAAAAAACAAGTCAATAAAATGAAGGAATAATTGATGGATAAGGAGAAAATAAAGTGGGAATGAAATCATTTGGATAAAATTTGAATAATTCTATTTGTATTCTCTGTTTTGTTAGTTTTAAGTGTAGCCACAAGTAGTCCTTAAAGCATGAGGGAAGGAGGGAGGAAAAGGGAGCTTCAAGGAGAGAAGAGAGAGGAGATGAGGGAGGAGGAGGGGGGTAGGAAAGGGATGAATAGCTGCCTTATGCACTAGGGGCATTCCCCTCACAGCCCTGGAGGGGCCGTCATAAGCGGCCACAGCCTGGGGACTCTGCTCTTGGCTCAGCTGCCAGGGAGTGCTGACTCACGCTAGGGTTGTGTTTTCCATCTTTTGAAATAATTCTTTTTTTAAAGATTTTATTTATTTATTTTTAGAGAGAGGGGAAGGGAGAGAGAGAGAGGGAGAGACATATCAGTGTGTGATTACCTCTCACGTGGCCCCCACTAGGGACCTGGCCTGCATCCCAGGCATGTGCCCTGAATGGGAATCTAATCGGTGACCCTTTGGTTTGCACCCCACGCTCAATCCACTGAGCTACACCAGCCAGAGCTGAAATAATCTTAAAAATTTTCCCCTTTATAAATAATTAATTTATTTTATTTATTTTAATTTAGTATCACTTAATTGTTTCTTTTTTTTCATTCACCCTAGTTAAGACTCCAAGGAGAACAACTTGGTAGTTCTGCTTATTTGGACAGTGAGGTGACTGAGAGGTTCATCCCAGAACACATGTTTCTTCACTGCATTTTTCTTTTTTACTTCATAAATAGTATATTCTGATAACTTGGACCACATTGTCTTTCAAAGAAGAATGTCTCCCACAGGGTTATCAGTCTGCGACATCTAAGCCAAAGATGGGAAGCATCAAAAGACAGGCAGACAGGAAGTTGCAGCTTTGCACTTCATTATTTGTGTGACATGAATCCTCTTTGTCTTTCATCTGCAAAATCGTGGTAATGATAGGTTATTGTGAGGATTTAAATGACATAATCTAAGTATAAAGCATGAATGGTACTTTGTATATTGTAATTAGCGAGAGTGGTGGTGTAGAGTGGATGAACTTGGCTGGCTTCAGACAAAGTAGAAAAGGGGGCATAGTTGCCCTTGGTGCCCTTCTGCTTCTGTTATCCAAATCCCTTTTCCTACCTCAGTGCTCTCTTTAGTTTATTCATTTTAGGAGAAGCTGGGGGTTGGGGTTCAGAATCTATCCAGGAGGTGGACTGGCCTGTTGCCCCTGTGCATTGGAGTCCTGCTGAGATACTGCAGAATTACTCGAGTTCCTCTCTCTTCCCACATCTCCCTCCCTAGTCATTCATAGGTTGGTCTCCGTGCTTGCTCCTCTTTTCCCACACACTCTCCTCACAGAAAGGGAGTCTGTGAGACTCTGAAGATCCTCAAGGTTCTGGAAGGTTGGCAGCTTTTGGCCCTCAGTTGTAATTTCACTTAGCTTCATACTGCGGGGAGGGCATCTTCCAAATCCTCCTGTTCGCTTCCCTTATTTAACAGAAGGGGCAACTTGCCAAAGATGCTCACTGGTAGAGCTGCCCTGGTGATTACAAAACAAGAGTAAGGGTTGGGGTGAGGGGCTGTGCAGCATTGAATTTCTCTGTGCACTGTAGGATGTTGCCATCTGCCAGCAGGTTCCCCTTGGCTGTGAGATTGTGTTTACTTTTCTCTACCTCATAGTTTCCACTATGTGCTAATGAATTCCCAGGATTTAGGAAGTTATGATTTATGGAGCTGTAAAATAGCACATACCCAGTGCCTAGGGGATGAATCTGGCATGGTCAATTTTAAAGGATTATATGACGGAGAAAAGTAAATATTGTGGAGCTTCAAATGATTGCTTAAGTCACTGTTATGTCCATATGTGTAAACATTGGTTCCTTAAAATATATTGGTTAGGGTTTTTTAATACAGCTTTTTCTCCAGAAAAAATTAATATAGCCTTATTTAAAATTTATCAGAGCTAAAATTACATTTGTTTAAAGTGAACAGATTGCTTAATTAAAGCTTATATTTGTTGGTGAGCAGATGTCTCTGGCTTTTTCCCAAGTGTATTTAAATTTTAGTGTTCTGGTATTTCAGTTGTATGACTAAGCCTGACCTTAAACTGGTTGTTCTGGCAAGAATGTCTTCCTTTTGATTCATCATTCCTCAGAGTACTTTTAAGAATAAAGTTCAGTTAACACATTCAAGTCTGCGGCCTCTACAGGTCTCTTTGCATGCTGGGTAGACCAGTTGTTGCCTTGCAGATTGTGATTGCTAGGTAAACCACTGGTGTCAGTAACATTTATGTATTATTCTGTAGCATAATTTTAATTATTGTACTAAAACATGAGCTGGTTGTTTTTAAAAATACCTATGACTTCAGTTAACTAAATTTTACCCAGAGAAATTTCTAAACTTTAAGGTTGATGACATTCTTTTATTATTTTATACCCATTCTACCTAATGCACTGTATAAACTAGAGGGTCTCATAAAACTACTTAGTTTTTGTTGTTACTGGTCACGTGAATTCTGTCTTGCTGTCTAGAAATGGTAAGATGGTGATGTAAGAGATGACACTTAAGATTTAAGTACCTGTGACTGGGCTTTTGCCTTGTTCTCAGAAGAAAAAAGAAAGAAGGAAACCCTTTATTTTTTGAAGCACTTTAAAGATCTGGAAGAAGATTCCTTCTCAGTTGTTTCCTTGGATGCAGAATTAGAACTTGAGTCATGATCTAGAGGCTGTATTCAAAAGGAATAATTTAAGAAGATAAATGATTTTTAGGAGAAGATGGGAGTCTGAAGAAGTCCACATGATGTGCTTTCCTTGTGTTGGACCCATCTAGGCGGCAATAGGTAGTGGAAGCATATTTCTTCAGCCCTGACTTGCCATATTGTACATTTATTCCTTAACATTGTGTAGTAGGATATTTGGTCTAAATCTTAATTTATTTTTTTGATACCTAAATGCATTTGGAGAGAAAGAGGCCCTGGGTTCCAATATTGAACCACACCCTGCTTGTTAGTAACTTGCTTGATTACCACATGGGAGATAGCCAACTGACTGTCGGATTTTTTGTGTGTTCATCATATCTTCGGAAAGCTTAATTTACTCACGGCTCAGATATCCTTTGCACACATCATAAAGTCGACGACTTCAAGGCTCCACTGAATCAGTCACACCGTTCTTTATTTTCTGATTTGGTGGCTGGAAGGAAATGTAAATCCCTAAGCTGAGAACACGGTGATAACTTTTAGGGAATAGATAAAAAGCTCTGTTTGCCCTGTGTTCTTGGCCATTGCAGCTTATCAAGTAATTTCACATCTGTGGGCACAGATGAAATAGAAGAACTGTGGAAGCACTGACTTTATAAAGGGCTCATGAAAATCCCTCTTCAGAAAGTATAATGCAGTGTTTTCGTTCTTAAAATCTGCAGATAAGATAATATTTTTTTTAAGACTTCAGACTTACTTGAGTAATTCTGAAACTTGAGCTGCATCAGACTCACTGGGAGGGCTTGTTAACAATAGGTTGCTGGGCCACACCCCAGGAGCTTCTGATTCATTAGATCTGGGGTGGGGCCTGAAAATTTCCATTTCTAACAAGCTCCAGGAAATTGTGTTTCTAACCAAATGCTGGTGCTGCTGAACCAGGGCCATGTTTGTAGAGCCCCTGATGTACAGAAATGGGTAAATATTATATAATTAACCATCAGTTCCATTTGGTATAACCAATAAATATTCTAATATGGTTTAGAAAATAAAAGCAACTATATTTTGTGCCCCTACAGTATGCCAGGTACTTTACAATATCAATACCAATATTTATAACAGTAGCTGCTAATATTATTTGTCAGGTAACCATGTGCCAGCATCTGTTGCTTTTATGTCTTAAGGTACTTAATTCTCACAACAATCTTTTAAAAAGTTTTTTTATTGTATTTTTTCCATTAACATTTAACCCCCTTATTCTCTCCCTCCTGCAATCACCACACTGTTGTCTTTGTCCGTGAGTCCTTTTTCCTTTTTGCTCAACCCTCCACCCCTAACCTACCCCACCTTAGCTGTCATCCTGCTTTCTATGAGCATGTCTCTACTTAGCTCGTTAGTTCGGTTTGTTCATTAAATTACACATATAAGTGAAATCATATGGTATTTGTCTTTCTCTGACTGGCTTATTTCACTTGGCATAGTGTTCTCCATGGCCATCCATGCTGTCTCAAAGGGTAAAATTTTCTTCTTTTTTATGGCTGACTATTCCATTGGATAAATGTCCCATAGTAGTTTCATTTACTTTTCTACTGATGGGCACTTGGACTGCTTCCATACCTCGGTGATTGTAAATGATGCTGTAGTGAACCTAGGGGTGCTTTTGTTCTTTCGGATTAGTGCTTTGGGTTTCTTACAATCTTTATATACAGGTCCTGACTAGTATTATTATCCCTGTGTTACAGATGATGAAACCAATGCACAGAGAGGTTCCATAATTTCCCAAGGTCATTCAGCTAGTAATTCTCAGGATTTGTGTGGAAAATAAGGCTAGATAGATTGCACAGTTTTTTAAGTATATTGGACCACAGTCTAAGGAAGAAGTGAAAATGACATCCCAATCTGCCTGGCTCTAGATCTTTTGCTCTCTCTACTACACTAAATTGTTAAGGATAAATATAAAGTTGCGTGATTAAAGCTAAAACGGGGAGCTGAGCTTGACACGTGGACACTGGTCTGATTTCTTTACAAATGTGATTTGACATTTAAGTTATTTTTATTATGGTAGAAGATAGCAGTCTATGTAGTAGAGGAAGGATTAAAACTTTTTTAGGGGAAATGTCTGATTAAAGACCCAAAGTTTAGAATTTAGAAGCAAATCTTAAAATCTAGTTTTTATAATGTAAAAAAAATAGTTCATTTTGTAATCTAGATAATTATAAGATAGTGTGAGATATATAGAAGAGTGTGAAGTTACTCTGTAGACAAGTAGTAGCTCGGGATTGAAGAATTCTGAATGTCTTCTCATCATGAAGAATAATAATTTCTTGGTGATAAGTTTCTCATCAGAAAAAAACTACCAACTAACTCAGGATAACACCATGCTTGCCTTCAATAGGACTGAACTTTTGGTATAACCTGGACTGTATTTGAAATACAGTTTGGGAAGTACTCTCTTTTCATGCAGCTTGCTGTTTGGTTAGAGATATTAAAAATACATGTGTGTAAAACTATTACATAGTTATGCAGGTTAGCATAGGATAACGTGCCAGAATGAATGGCTCCGAGTCAGGGACTGTGCCAGGCCAGGGAATATGACTTAAGCAAGGTGTGGAGGAGAGGGTGTGACAGGAGTGGGTGGGTGGGCACAGTGAGGCTGATGTACTGGACTGTGGGGTTTGCTGGAAGAAGGTCAGGTTACGTAGGAAATGGTGAACCCAGATAAGAAATAGATGTGATTGGTTAGTGTAGGGTATTGTCGGGCAAGAGTGACATAAATAACTGACATTTTAGAAAGAACGTTGAATTTCATTCATAGATAGGCATTAAGGAACTAAATGTAAATTCTCTGACATGTCTTTACATAATAGTAGCTACATGTTTGCTAAATGAGAACCAACAGAAAGGTGACTACTGGCTTATTCCAGGGGACTCTCTTAATTTTTCTCTTTACTTTGTAGCAGATACTTGGATGAATCAGAGAAGGCACGCTGACCTGTATCTGTAGCATAAAGGAGGTCTGGAGTCATAGTACTTCATGCGATGAGACCTGGGGGTTTTATGGGCCTCAGATCTATAGCAGCGGGACACCTGAATGCAGGCTCAGGCTGTCTTAATAAAGCTGGGAGTCCACAGCTCTTTCTACTGTTCACTCCACACCCAGAATACTTTGGTTAGTCTTTGACAATACACTGTAAGTGCAAGTGTCCAGAAGGTGGCAGCCATGAGGATGAGGGTCTGGAAACAATCTCTCAGATGAGGAATGACAGAGACAAGCAGGGAGGTTAGCTTTGAGAAGAGAGGATTAAGGAGAAACATGATGGGTGTTTACCATTGATATGGCAGTCATATGAGAAAGAGTGCAGTTTTGGGTTTATTTGATCCAAAGAGAAGATTGCTGGATAATTTCCAGGTCCTAAACTCATGTAAAAAAATATCTGCAAACACCCTTAGGGCAGAGTCCAGTTTGAGGTCAGGTATTGCATTTAGTTGTCATGTCTTTTTAACCTGCTTTAATCAGGAACAGTTTTGTAGCCTTCTTACAGAGTTTATGACATTAACATTTTTTAAAAGATTTTATTTATTTTTAGAGAGAGGGCAAGGAGAGAGGGAGAGATACATCAATGTGTGGTTGCCTCTCACATGCCCCCCACTGGGGACCCTGCCTGCAACCCAGGCATATGCCCTGACCGGGAATCCAACCAGTGACCCTTTGGTTTGGAGGCCTGCACCTAATCCACTCAGCCATACCAGCCAGGGCACATTAACATTTTTGAAGAACACAGAACAGGGGTTTATTTACATAGAATGGAAGGTAAATTAATAGCAAAATATATTTTGAACTTGAGGTTATTATATGACAAGTAGACAATTTATTTTTTCCTATGAGAATCATTTAAACCATTACACGGGATTTTATTATTGTTAATAGAATACCAACAAAAATAGTCTGAACTACCTTTTCAGACTAAGAACACCAAGATTTTACTCAGTAATTTCGCCAGATAACTTGAGTTCCATCTTATGGTCAGTAATAACTTTTCTTCTTTTTAATTTCCTTATTCATTATTATCTTTATTTCTTCCTTCCTCATCACTACCATCTATTGAATGCTCACTATGTGCTAGATCCTGACCTAGATACATGGCAAATGTGATCTGATTTAATCCTCCTTTTGCCAGTGAGGAAATGGAACCCTAGGGAGGAGAGTTCGTCTGCCCATCATGAAGCAGCTAGAATGTGGTGGGGCTGATTTAGTCATTGGGTCTCTAGTTCTACAGAAAAGCTGTGTCATACCACTGTATCTTGCCATAATAGAAAGACACAGAGTTAGGGAATGATCAAAAAGAAATAAAGATCCTAGCCTGGTAGCTCAGTTGGTTAGGATATTGACCTGATATGCCAAGATTGTGAGATTGATCCCCAATCAGGGCACATACAAAATCAACCAGTGGATGCATAAGTAAGTGGAACAACAAATTGATGTTGCTCTCTCTCTCTCTCTCTTTTGCTCTCACTCTTCCTCTTGCTCTCAATTCAATGAAAAAAATGTTAAAAAAGGAAAAAAAAAAAGAGATGAAGACGCAGAAGCGGGGGAGGGGAGAAAAGCAGTATGTCACTTTACTCAGTTCTACTTTCTCTCAGCATTATTCCACATACTTTAAGCCTTGTTTTGTCTCAGCCTCATTATATGGTCATAAATTTTTATTTACATTCTTCTCCATTCAGTATTTTACCAGAATTTAGAAACATAGATCAAAGTGAATGAAGAAGTCAAGCTCCATTCCTGAAGGTCATTGTTTTAGCTGGAGAAAGGGTAGTTGACTAAGGCATTTTCGAAGATGAAAAACCTTACTTTCTGATCAGTGGTGCTAATGTTTTAAATCATGTGTAGGCCTTCACATCAGAAGTGTCTTCATTCTGTAGTAGGCTGATTAAAGCAGAACACTGGTTGGTTATTTAATACTAGACTTTAAACTAGGGAACGGGGCTGTGTCGGACTTATCAAACATTACATCCCTGGCACCTAACATGATGTATAATATGCTGGTCCTCTCCTCAGACCATACTAAGAAATTTGTTGTTCAATGAATGAATGTGAAACCAAATGAAACTTCCCCCCTAGTTTATGATGTAGGACTAAAACCGCAATGAGGGGGGGAACGGAAGGGTTGTTTTGGTAGGAGTCACAAAAAAGTTAGTCTGGTGGAAAAATAAATTTATGAAATCTTCCTTCTTTTTTAAAAAAAATTTATTTATTTATTTTTAGAGAGAAGGGAAAGGAAGGAGAAAGAAAGGGAGAGAAACATCAATGTGTGGTTGCTTCTCGAATGCCCCCACCAGGGACCTGGCCTGCAACCCAGGCATTTGCCCTGACTGGGAATTAAACCAGTGACCCTTTTGTTTGCAGCCCACACTCAATGCACTGAGAGATACCAGCGAGGGCCGGCCATCTTCCTTCTTTTAAAGCTGAAAAGGCTTATTTCATAATAGGTATAGAGGCAGAGGCTCCAAGTCAAACAGATCACGATTGGCAGGGCCAGACTGAGAATCCCTTCTTCTGACCCCTTTCTACTGTTTCTTGTTTCTCCATTTGTGGCTAGGGAGTAAAAAGTTTACTCGTATTCATAGATGAGAATTTATTTATCTGACCGTACTAATTAACTTTGCTCTACTTGTCCACTACATTTTCATCAGTTCAGAATGTAGAAGAACTACATTTTTCTACAGAGGCTCTAGCTAGATTCTGCTCATTTGGAAATTCTCTAATAATATATTAAAATTAGTAGATTCTATGTAGTCTTAGTGCATGTAGGGGGATGAATAAAAGTATTTTTCTTCTTTTGATCTCACCTTTAACAGGAACCTAAACAACAAAACAAACAAACAAAATATAGCCAAAGACACTGAAATAGAGAACAGGCTGACAGAGACCAGAGAGGAGAAGGGAGGGAATTTCAGGGGAATTTCAGGGGAGAATGGGAAGGGCTTACAGGAACAAATATAAAGGACACATGGACAAAAACTAGGAGGGGTAGAAATGGGAGGGGTGTGGGGAGGGAGGGATGGGTGTGCTGGGATGGGAGTAAAGGACAGAAAACTGTACTTGAACAATGATTAAAATAAAATTAGAAAAAAAAAAAGAACAAAAGAAAACCTCAACCTGCCCTTTCCCCAAAAAAAAAGAAAAAAATATTTTTCTTCTGCCCTTCTGGGTTCTTGACTGGGCTTTATTACAAAAGACAGATTAACAACAGAAAAACATAAACTACACTGAATAAACGTTTCACATGATATGGGAACCCTCACAAGGAAATAAAGATCAGAAGGAATGGTTAAACCTTAGTGTTTTTACACTAGATTTGATTAAGAGTGAAAGTGATAGAAAACGTGAAGGCGAAGGGTATGAGACAAGGGCGGTGAACTGGGAGAAACTCAGCAAGGTCTGTTTGAGTGCTTTTCAGAGTCTCTCCACCTTCAGAGATGAGGGCTCTCCTCTCCCCCAGGCCCAGGGAGGACACTTCTTACAACAGGGTCCGAGGACCTGCTTCCAGAGAGCGTTAGGGTGGAGGAGGCACAGAGGCCTTCCAGCATCTGTTCTTTCCCAAATTCCTTCAGCTTCAAATATTTCCTATGTCAAGGTGCCATATTTTGAGATAGCGTGTTCTGAACCCCGTCATGAGGATGCAATTAGGTTTCTTTGAAGATACTTTCTAAAATACTTCTTCCCATAGAAGCAAACAGAAAACTCTGTTTTCCAGACCCTGGTCAGAGTTTCCTGTACTGCAGATCTGAGCGAAAATTCAGAGATTAGTTTTAAAGGGGGCTGACAGAGGAAGACAGGCAGCAAAGGACGTGGGAGCCAGTGCCTGGAGAGGGATGAGAGAGCTGTGCTCTGCAGGGAGACAGTGTGATAATGAAAGTGGTCGGGGTGTCAAGGGCAGTGACGGGTCACGTTGAACTTGGTGGGAGTTTGGAAACTGTTACCCGTATAACAGAATCATTTGATCTTAACATAATAGAGAAGAAATTTCTGTGTTGTGGAAAGAGAAGGGGGGTGACCTCAAAGGTGTTGAACCTGGGAAAACTGTTGCATACTCCTAAAAACGCTGAAATAAATGCCTGATGGCTTTGTACTGTTGGTTTACGTTGCTAACATGTTTCAGCATTGATGTTTGCTTAAAGAATTTCTTACCAAAATTGTTCAAGTATTCTTGTTTGTGATTTTTTTTAAGCTCATGGAATTACAGTACCATTTTTCAAACAAAA